>JAQZBX010021736.1:0-32064 GCA_029593785.1 Cabassous unicinctus
AAAAAAAAAAAGGATGTGCTCATTCTTCAACACGCGTGCTCTCGAGTGACAGGTGTGAGGCACGCATCTATTCCAAGTGCGAAGAAATGCCTTAGTCTTTATTCTTAGGGATCCATAGTCATTTCCTTTCCCCATTTTTAACTATCTTGTCCAGATGTAAGACCCAAAACAAGATACAACAAAAATTACCATCATTTTTAACTGAAAATTGATGCAAAACTTATTTTAAATCCTTGTGTATGTATAAACATATACATACACATATATATTACCATCATTTTTAACTGAAAGTTGATGTAAAACTTATTTTAACTCCTTGTGTGTGTGTGTATAAATATATACATATATATGTATGCATGTAAATATGAAGAGATTTATTATACTAATTGGTTTATCTGATCATGGGGATTGTCAAGTCCAAATTCTCTAGGGCAGGCTGCAAACTGGGAACTCTGAAAGTTTAGAAGAATTCCCCAGGAGAAGCTGATTGGCTGAAGAAGAGATAGAAATTCTTTCTGATTGCTGAACTCATCAGTGCTCCCTTTAAGGAAATCAACTGATTGCATGGGAATTCTTTCATTGCTGAAGGCAATCTCCTTAGTTGATTGTGGATGCAATCTAATCAGCCACAGATGCAATCAATTGACTAATGATTTAAATCCATGAAATACTCCCACAGTAACAATCAGGCCAGTGGTTGTTTGACCAAACAACTGGACACCATAAACTAGCCAAGCTGACACATGAACTGAAGCATCCCACTCCCAGTAGAGTCCATCAAAGTCAGAATTGGTCTAACATCAGTGGTGTCACTGTGTAATTATGTCGGCAGGGAATCTTTGCACGAGGTAGGTGGAAGGACAATCCTCAGAAAGAACTGGTAGTATTCCATGTTCACATTTTAGTAGTTTAATGAGATTTCTTTGGGGCTTGCATATTTAAAGGAGAAGGAAGAGTAAGGGAAGACAAAAGAGGAGGAGGAGGAGGAGGAGAAAACATTCCTTAGGCAATGTTTCACAATGGGAGTAAAAAAAAGGGTCCTTCTTTTGACTTTCCAACCATAACCCAATCTGATAGGCCCCTGTGGGACAAGATTTCTTAATTGATATTAGCTAAAATAGATAGGAATTTCAAAAATACACTTAAGAAACTTTACTTCTTCATTGCTTATTATAAGTTCCTCAATGGAATTTGAGTTAATTCAAAATGCACAGCTGGCTTTGTTTCCTTCTATACTTCCTGAGCCTAGACTATCAAAATAATTGCTTCCCTTCTCCACCTCAGGTTAATATTATAGATCGGTTTTAAGGTCCTGGAGAGAATCTGGCACAGTAAGAAAGCAATTATACACTACCCAATTTCATATTTCCCAACAAGTACATGTCCTCATGAGCCTTTAAACAGGAAAAAAGAGAATGAAGAATGCACATAGCTTAAAATCACCAGTTGGCAAAGCACAAAGTGAAATGATTACACTGGAAAGAAGGCATCTGCTAGTATTGGGAATGCATTGTTTTTACTCTTTCTAGTTTATGAGGAATCAGAATAACCTTCATAAATGCTGAGGAGTGGCTTAATGAGACTTTAACTTGAATGCAAGTCTTGGAGGCCTCTGCAGGAGTCTGCTAAGGCACAGGGTTATTCAGAGTAAAGGCAAATGGAAATTTTGTAAATGGGGGCACAACTATTCTCTCTAGTGCCTGCTCTACACTTAACTTCTTTTGGGGCTTGTTTCAAGCCCCCAGTCAATTAATTTGTTCGTTCATCATAATTCTGAATTATTAATATAGTCATTCTAAAAACCTTAGCAAAGATACTAAGTTCCAGACACATTTATAGATCAGGTGATACAAAGAAGAGAGAAAACAGGTTTTCTTCAATGTGCTTACAGCCTAATGGAGGAAACATTCAAATTGCAGTATAATATGATATATGTCTTGATCAACTTAAACATAGGGTTTAGAGGGATTATGGGAAACCTCACAGCCATTACGAGAGAGAGATGGAAGCTTTCCGGGTGGAGTTGATGATTCAAGAAATCAGTGAAATAAAGTAGAAAGGGGTATACCAGGCAGAGAGGCAACAAGAGCAGCCACAAATCTGCAGAAAAAGGTATTTCCTTAAGGGACCATCATTTCTCCATCTCTCTCTCTCTCTCTCTTTTTTCTTCCTTCTTTCCTTCTTTCCTTTATTAAGAAACTATAAGTATTTTTTTCCAGTGGGGGAGCCTATCAGAAGTTAGAATCAGCCTAGTTTAAGATGAACATTCTCAGAAGGGTGAATGACTTGCACGATGCTAATAACAAAGATACAATTTACAGCTAGCATGCGGCGAGTGAGCCCTCAGTTCACTAATCAAATATCATGAATGTTAAAATAAAAGCAGAAAAAAATTCCAGTGCTTCTGGAGCGTAGAACTCAAGTGCATGGAGTGACACGAGTGCGAATGAAGAGGTAGTGAAGGATAGCTCATGCAGGGATGTAGCCCAGGGACAGTAAGAAACTACTGAAGAGAAACGTAATTTAATAATTTAGTAATTTCTAAATTACTCTATGTTCAAGCATTTGGGTTGGAAGGATGATGACAGCAACACAAGTAACATTTACTGAGTGTTTACTATGTGCTGGGTAAATAACTTATTGTTTGCTATGTGCCAAACAGTATTCTAAGTCCTTTACATACATTATTTCATGTACCCTACAACCACCTCATGAATTACATACTATTATTAACCCATTTTTATAAATGAGAAAACAGAGATCCAGATAGTATTAGAAAATTACCAAGGTCAGGTCAACCCCTCAAAGTTAGTAAATTATGCAGCTTGGATTCAAATCCAGGTTTTCTGACTTAGCACATGTACTTCATCTCTATTCTGGTTATCTTCTGCCTTGTCTTTTTTAAGATGGTTCAGACTTGAAATTGTCTAAGTGCTAAAGGACAGGAAATTGTGGGAACATGATGACCGTGCAGAAGACGGGCAAGAATCAATAGCATGATGTTGCTCTGAAATAAGGAGGCATCATTCACAGCAGGAGTGACAAAAATGGATGGGGAGAAACTGGTGACATCTGCTGGCTTCTACTTTCAAGGCAAAGTATCTGCTTACAAAGGGTCATAGTCTGGAAGAAAGTGGTAAAGACTTTCGTTGTTGTAAAATGTGAAGAATGCTGCCTAGAGCAGCAAAAGCAAATTGTTTGCCAGTATTATGAGCCTGGGGATGGTGAGGATGGATTTACAGTAGTTGTAATACAGAGATAACTGTGAGATAAATGTAGAAGAAAACTGCACATTTGGGTAGTGGTTGAGCCCCTAGAAAGTCATGTACTGCAGACTGCAAGTTAGAAAATTTTCAGGAAAGAGAATTGTCCCTCCCTGAATTAGGGGCATCTTCTAAGTCAGCAGGATTCCATATGGAGAGCATGCCCCAGCCGTTTTCTTCGGCCAGAGGGCAGAGGCAAGGGAGAAGAAGGGGCTTAGCATCCACCTCTACAGTCAGAAAACAAGTTGACTTTGCTAGTGATGGAAATGAAGGGGCAAATGGAAACCTGTGTTCTGCAAATTGAGGCTTAAAAAATATATATCCTATGAAAACAGTAGGGTAGTCTCAAAGCACCTTGGAAAGCAGATTATGCTTATGTCTTTGTCTTCTTAGAAACAATCTCACTCAGAACTGAAAAGATATGTTGACCGGGATATATTCAAAAATGCAAAGCATCGCATATTTGTAAGTTCTATCTTATTTTTTTAATTCAATTTTCTATTTTTATTAAAACACAAGCAGATTAAAAGTTCTGAATCTGTCTTTCCTCTTTGACAATGATGAGGAAGACTTGGAAATTATAGTGTATTTTGCACATGATTTTTAAAAATGATGTATCATCTGAGTTTATTAGAGTATTGGGAAAGAATGGACACTTTTAATAATGTATTTAGAAATGATAAATTTAATGAACCCAAAACTCATTGATAAAACACAACTCATCATGTCTATGACTATATGAAACCCTCAAGTGTCTTTATTGTATCTTGTTCAAATAGCAAGAAAAGGTTTTATAAAACACTGTGAACAGATAAGACTGAGGTTTGCCTTTTGCTCTTATGGAGGCCTAATTTTGAGTCTTCTTTCTACCAGCAGGAAAAAAGAACAAAATCCACCATTATGGTGCTTCACATAGTTACCTAGTAGAAAAATGCAAATTCTATAAAGGAGTCAAAAGATTTTGAAAAGCAATTTCAAAATAAACATAAACTACTATGGTAGACTGAATAATGGCCCTTGCTCAAGATGCCCATATCCTGATCACCAGAACATGTGAATGTATATTAGCTTATATGGTAAAAGGGTCTTTGCAGATGTGATTAAATTAAGAATCTTGAGATGTGAAGTATATCCTGGATTATCCAGGTGGGCCCAGTGATGCAACCACAAGGGTCCTTATAAAATGGAGGAAAGAAGGTGGAAGGCAGAGCAGGTGCTTTGACCATGGCAGCGGTACGAGAGGAGGCAGACTGTAAGATGCTACGCTGCTGGCTGTGAAGATGGAAGAAGAGGTGTGAACCAAAGAATGCAGGGGGTCTCTGGAAGCCGGCAAAGGCAAGCCTTCAAGAGGAACTAGCCAGGTGACAGATTATTTCCAGCCCAGTGAGCCTGGTTTTTGAATCCTGACTTCTGGGGCTGTAGGACATAAGCTTTGTGTTGCTTTAAGCCACTCCACTAAGTTTGTGGTAATTTTTTTATTTCACCCATAGAAAACGAAGACAGTTTCCTCCTGTCTTCACCAGTCCATACCCAGATCAGAGTAACCTATGATATACCTGAAGAAAAATATCTTCTCCCACTCAGAGAGTTACAGACGAACTAGCACACAACACTGAAATCATTCACCTGTCACAGCCTCATAGTTGTGTGATATGTACAAAGAAATATAATATGGCAGCTGCATTTACAGATACATATACATATAATTTCTTATGAGAAAAGAGCCTCTTAAATGCCCCTTTTCATGTCAATCCAGACAGTCATCCGAGTACATATTTTCTATTGTGAACACATTTGTACAAACATATAATCAGCCTCTAATTGATATTTTCCCCTACCTTATAATTTTCATAAATTAAGTTTCCTTAGCAAAGCATACCCTTGGCTTTGATAAATACCACCATCTCAATCTCTGCTGCTTGCCCAGTGCCAGGCATCCTACCCCTAACTTGGCGATAAATGCCTCAATGAGCATACTGCATCAGTTCAGGGGAACCGATCTGGGGATTCAAAAATCTGGTGTCAAGCCTTGGTTCTGATGCTACACTTGGGCAAGTTTATTAATCTCTCTGCGCTTCAGTGTTGATGATTGGTAGAACAAGATTGATAATGCCTAAAGTTCAAGGATATATGAAAATTAAATGAAATGATAGCAGATTGACTAGCATATAATCCTTGTAATTGATAACATAATATATAATGCTATACATTTATTAGCTTTGTATTTCACATAATTACATTATATTTCACTCTATCATAATGCCTCTGAGCTGTCAGAGTTGCTTGTTCTCCCCACTTTGTAGATGAAGAAACTAAAGGACAAGAGGATGACATAAAAGAGCTAACAAATGGCAAAGCAGGGGCTTTTATCACGGTCTTGTGGCTCCAAATCCCATGAACTCTCCCCTTAGGAACAGGATGGAGCTTGTTGAAGGAAAAAAAAAAAAAAAAAAGAAGTGCCAGGAGCTGTATCTAACAGCCTTAAGTCCTTGATGTTGAAAGCAGTTCACCCTCCTATTTCCACAACCCCATTTCTGCTTCTGCAACGTTTTTAGTACCTTTAGCTTTAAATTGGAAATGTGTTTTTAATTAAGTTTAACTTAGGTACTATCACCTAATTATACTTAAAGTACCTCTATTAGGATCAGAATGAAGATGTCTACTAAAAATATTTAATGATTATCTATGGCAATATTTCAAAAACACACTTTTTAATGGGTTTACATAAATATTTGCCACAACTTTGTTTTCATTACAAGTGTAAATGGAGGCTGCAGATAAAATGCTATTTTGTAGCAGGCATTCCTATCAAGTAATGTGAGTGAAAAGTAGACCCCATTTGGAAAAACAGGGTCTCATGTTCTTTCTAATCAATTTCCATGTTTGGCTAATTCATCACTTAAACAGACAAGTCCCACAATTGGGTCCTTCTGTTTACTGTTCTTTTCTATGCATTTATTTATAGATATACAGATGTTACCAGGTGCAGATGTACATTTTCAAAACACTTAATGAGGTAGAAACTGGCTGCTTCAGAATCTTCCTTAGTCCTAACAATGTCATTATTATTATTATTAGCAATGATCACAAATATTTTGATTGTCTATTATTCAGAAGATATTATGGTTAGTTCTGGAAATAAGTAAGATAAAAATCAGGGTACTAGCTATTAATTATTTGTATCCTCCCAAATAGCATATAGACATCGTGAGAGTGAAGATCAGATCTATAAAATGAAAATGATTATCACAATGACCCTTGGCTGATATTCTACCAGTGAACATCAGTATGGTTTTAACAGCTGTCTGTTCAGCATCTATTCTGCTTGGTCAGTGCCCATGATATATACATTTTTAAATATTTTGAATGTCACTTTTACCCACCAAAAGTATGTTGTAAAGAATGAGTGATGTAACACATATAAACACTTAAAATTTATGAAGAGATAATAATAATGATAGTGCTGATGGTAGGATGGCTAATGATTAAGTTCACAAAAATGAACATAAAAGGAAAAATTACAAATCAAGTAGCATTCTAATAACCAGGTGAATAAAACAGTAAGTTCCCAGAATTTCAGAAAGGAGAGAAAGTGATGTGGCATGGTCTGAACTAATATCTATAGAATATATGGGATGTGAGGAGGGCATTGAAGGATTGGTGGGATATGGCAAATAGAGAGGGAGAGAATTAATTTTTGCAGGTTCAATTACAGAGCCATTTAGTTTGTGTAGTAAAGATGGGACACTCAAGTAAAATATTTTAACTTTCAGAAAGAAACTACAGATAGGACGTTTTCAGAAATGCAATAACATAATTTTTTCAAAGTTAAAAAACTGTCTTGATTAGCTTATTCAACCCCAAAGGACTCTGTATTTTTGGATATATGGAAATCCTATGGATAATGGAAAAATAAACTAAAGATTAACATGGTTGTAAAGATTGCCAACATTTATTCCCATATACTTAATAAATATAAATAAATAGAATTCTTACTGGAAATAGTTTTAAGTATTCAAAATTAAAATTTGATTTGATGAAAATATAACTAATTGGATATACTACAGAGACTATACAATAAAAAGAACAGATATTGACATAAAGCTGTTTAATGCTTAAAACAACACTGATTTGCTGAAATTAAAACATTAATAGATGTTATATATATGACAACAAAGAAGGGAGGAGAAATGGAACTATTCTGGAACAAAGTTTCTATATTTTAACAAAATTAAGTTAATATTAACTTGAAGTATATTATGCTAAATTAGAATGTATATTGAATTTCCTAAAGTGAACCTTAAGAATATAACTCAAAATATACAGTAATTATTGTAAATTAAATTATATATTATATATAATACAACTGAGGCACTGAAGAAGGAATAAAGAAACAAAAAAATAGATGATACATACAGAAAACAAAGGAGCAAAATAAAAAGATAGCTGTAAATCCAACCATAGAATAATTACAAAATTACAAAAAAAAAAAAAATACATGGGAATAAACAATCCAATCAGCAAGCAGAGAAGATCAGATTAGTTTTAAAATTCCAACTATAAGTTGTCTGCAAGGGACAAAATTTAGATTCAACAATACAAATAGGTTGAAAGTAAAATGACTTAAATTATATAACATGCTGAAATGAGCTGAAATGGCCATAATTTTTAACACAAATAAGATTTTTTAAAAATTTAAGGCGAGAAATATTACTAGAGTCAAAGAACAATGATTCATAATGATTAAAGTATCAATTCTTCAGTAAGATATTATGATCATAAACCTATATGCACCTAACAGAACCTCAAAATATATGAAACAAAAATTGACAGAATTGAAAGGAGAAATACAGAAGTCAACAATAACAGTTGAAGACCTCAATTCCTTACTCTCAGTAGCTGATAGAAAACCCAGACAGATAATAATCAAGGGTTTAGAAGGCTTGAACATTAACTATCTTGACCTGGCATTTATAAGGCACTCCATCCACACATTCATTTTGAAGCCATGTAAAACATTTCATTAATAGGGCATGTTCTGGGCCATAAAACAAATTTCAATAAATGTAAAAGGAATTAAAAAATGCAAACTATCTTTTCTGACCACAGTGGAATTAAATTAGAAATTAACAACAGAAATTTGAGAATTCCCTTACAGTTTAAAAATTAAACAACACATTTCTAAATAATGTGTGTCAAAGAAGAAATCAAAGGAAAATTAGAGAATATTTTGAGCTGAATTAAACAAAAAGAAGCATATCATAATTTTTTATATCACAGCTAATATCATGTTAAGAGAGAAAGTTTGAGTTGTAAATGCCTAGTTTAGAAAATTAAAAATATCTTAAATCAATAATCTATTCTTCTACCTTAAGAAACTTGGAAAATAAGAACAAAGTTTTCTGAAAGATGATAGACAAATAGAAGAGAGGAAATCATAAGTATCTCTAATCAGAGCTTAAATCAACACAATAGAGAAGACATAAAACAGGAAAACAGGAAAGAAAAGTAATGAAACTAAGAGATAGTTCTATAAGAAGATCAACGCCCTTGGCAAACTTTAACTTGACAGACCAAAAAAAAAAGAAGGAAAGGATACACAGTATCAAAATCAGGAATGGAAAAAGATACATCATTACCTACTAAACTTAAAAGATTTGTAAAGTATGAACAAATTTATGCCAAGAAAATTAGAAAATTTGAATGAAATAGACAAATTCTTTAAAAGACACAAATGACCAAAACTGACTAAAAAAGAAATATAAAATATGGATAAAAGTACAAATAAAGAAATTTAGTTTTTAAAAATCTTTCCATTAACAGAAGTCCAGGTCCAAATGGATTCACTGGTGATTACTATCAAATAGTTTTAAAAGAAACAATATGAATCCTTTATAAATTCTTTATGAAAACAGAGGTGAAGGGAACACTTTCTGACTCAAGCCATGAGGCCACTATTACTCTGATACTGTAGTTAGACAAAGACATAACAGGGAAAAATATAACAGAATAATATACCAATATCCCTCAAGAATATAGTCTCAGAAATTCTTGACATAACAGCAATTAATTCAGCAACAGGGAAAAAATAATATATACCATGACCAAGCTTAGTTTATCCCAGGAAGGCAGGCTTGTATGACATTAAAATAGCAATTAAAGTTACACAGCAGAGATCGTGCAGTATTTGTCCTTTAGTGACTAGCTTACTTCACTCAACATAAGGTCTTTGAGGTTCATCCATGTTGTCACATGTGCCAATACTTCATTCCTTCTTACAGCTGAGTAATACTCCCTTGTATGTATATACCACATTTTGCCTATCCATTCATCTGATGGACATTTGGTTTGCTTCCAACTTTTGGCAACTGTGAATAATGCCATGATGAACACTGGTGTGCATCTATCTGTTCATGTTCCTGCTTTCAAAATTTCTGGGTTTGTTCCTAGTAGTGAGATTGTCAGATCCTATGGCAACTCTATACTGGGGTGTCCTGCTAGGTTCTCAAATAGAGTGGCAAGAATATCTAGAGCAGGGGTTCTTAAAAAGGGGTCAATGAGCTTGAATTTAAATTAAAAAAAAAAACCATTATTCTTGTGGGGATGTGTTGGTGTGGGTGTGATATATTTATTAAATAATACACAGTTTAGTGTGGACTTAGTAAGGGGTCCGCGATTTTCACCTGATTAGCAAAGTGGTCCATGGAACAAAAAAGATTAAGAACCCCTGATCTAGACTACATTGGCAGGGCCTAATAAAAGGAAAACAGACCAATATGCCAAGCCTACAATATTAATGCTTGTACTTATGAGCCTTATTCTTGTAAAATTGAAACTTAGCCTAATAATAACTGCTGGAAATCTCCTGAAAACCTTCTTGTTACTCAGATGTGGCCTCTCTCTAAGCCAAACCCAGCAAATAAACTCAGTATCTTCCCACGCCCCACCGCCTTGGCTTGGGACATGAATCCTGGGGATGAGCCTCCCTGGCATTGAGGGATTAATACCAAACACCAACCAATGATGCATTTGGATAAAGATCTTGACAAAAAGGGGAAAACATTAAATTAAAAAAAGTTTCTATGCCTAAAAGATTTCAAAGTGAGTCAGAGTTTGTTCCAGAAATTACAATTATGCACATCTCAGGCAGATCTCACTAACTACCACAGTAAACAAAACCAAAAGAGTGGTGCTTCTAAGGGATCTAGAGACATCTGAACACTATGGGCAAGGCACACAACCCCAAGAAATCAGCACCCTGTTGGTGGGCCTTACCTTGGAATATATGGTGTGGCAGTTTGAGATTATTTAATGAGTCCCAAAAAGAGAAAGATTATGTTTGTAAACTAATCTATTCTTTTGGGTGTGACACACTTTTGGTTATATTGGATGCAGTTGAGGAGCCCTTGACTAAATTACCTGTTAAGATTAGGGATTTGATTGGACCACGCTAGTAAGGTATGACTCAGATTGAGTGCCCACCCCCTTGGTGAGCCAATATAAATGGACACTTGCTCAAGAAGACACATGGAAAGAGAGAGAGCTCTGTCACTTTTTATCCTGGACCCCCAGGAAGAGGAGAGAGATGAGCCATTTGCCTGATAGTTTGCAGCTGAGAGAGAGGAAGCCCTGAGAAACAAGCCCAATGCCAGCCTGCAACTGAGATTGGGAAAAAGTTGGGTCCATGGAGCCTTAAGAAGAAGAGGCTGCCCAGAAAGGAGAGACCAGGCAGAGATCAGTGACCATCTTGCTTCAACATGTGGCAACTGACTTTCGTGAGAAAGCAACCTTGAATTGGACTCTTAAGGGTCTTGTAACTGTAAGCATTTATCCCCAAATAAATACCCTTTATAAAAGCCAACAGACTTCAGTGACTCTGCATTGGCACCCTTTTGGCAGACTAATACAGAATTTGGTATCAGGAATGGGGTGCCAGGCATGTGGTACAGTCTGTTGCAATTACAAAAATGCTAGAATGGTTTTATAAGTGGGTAAGGGGCACTTTTGGAGGAATTGTGAGATGCTTGCTGGAAAAGGCCTAGATTGTTTTGAAGAGACTCTTGGTAGGAATATGGAGCCTAAAGTTATTTCTGATAAGACCTCAGAAGGAAATGATGAAACTATTATTAGAAACTGGAGGAAAGGTGATCCGTGTTTTAAGATTGCAGAGAACTTAGCAAGATGTTAGATGGAAGGCAGAATTTGAAAATGGAAAGCCTGGACATTTAGCTGAAGAGCTTTCCAAAGTAAACTTGGAGAATGTGCCCCGACTTCTCCTTGCAGCTTATAGCAAAATGCAAGAGGAAAGAGACAAGCTGAGAACTGAATTGCTGGGCACAAAGAAACCAGAAAGTGATTCCAGAAATTCCAAGCCTCTGGAAATCAAGCCCCCAGACAATAGCGCCCCCTTTGAGGAATTAACCAAATTTGGAACTTGTAAGTCAGGACTGAAAATGTTGTTATCCAGGAAAAACTTGTGGATAAGACTGTCTGATGGCATGGACCCCTGCTTCCTGCATGCTAAACCAACAAGCATTTTGTAAGATCTGTACGAACAAAACCACTGTCAGCCTGGACTAAAAGGGACAGGGAGGGGAGAAATGGAAGGGAAAACAGCTTTAAGAGGAAAACCATGGAAGCTGAGGTCTGGAATTAAGACATCTCCTTGGGCCAAAAGAGGGACCCACCCATGTGTATGAAAAGGGTGAGTTTGCCTGGCATTTGAAGAGGGTGGATGTTCCAGACTGTTGTTCAGAGAGAATTTGGCCACTGCAGGCTACAGAGAGGGTAGAGCACATTCCCTATAGGTTGGGGAGAGTGAGGTCACCACCTCACGTCTCTGAAGGGGCTGGACCTCTTCCCCATAGGTTGGGGAGAGTGAGTCACCATCCCATTGCTCTGAGAGGGATGGGGCATCTCTTAAAAGTTAAATATAACACTATATGATTTGAATAGATTCCTTGGAGTCAAAATTCTGAGAGAAAGAAGAGCACATGTACATACAAGGACTTTATGTGAATGTTCCTAGCAACATTATGCCTAAAAACTAAAAAGGTTAAACAATCCAAATGCCTATCAACTGATGAATGCATAAATGTGATGTGCTATATCCCTGCAATGACATATTATTCAGCAGTAAGATGGAAGATATTACTGATACATGCTACAACATGAATGAATCTCAAAAGCATTATGTTAAGTCAAGGGTCACGAAACTACAACCCATGAGCCAAATCCAGCTTCCCACACCCATTTTATTGCAATATAGTCCCACCCATTCATTCACGTATTGTCAATAGCTGCTTGGGCAATGCAATGGCAGAGTTGAGTTGTTGCAATTGAGACTATATATCTCACAAAGCCTAAAATAATTACTATTTGGCCTATTAAAGAAAAAGTTTAATAACCCTTTTGCTACATGAAAGAAACCACATACAAAATATTACCTAATAAATCATTGTACTTATATGAAATGTCAAGTAGAGAAAATCTATAAACACAGTAAGTTTAATAGCGGTTAAGAGTGGAAACTCCTTCAGTTTTTGTTGCTGGGGTTGGGGGTGGGAGCTGGGGCTGACTGCAAATAGGCATGAGTAAAATTGTTGGAAGGTAGAAATATTTACGATTGGGTTGTAAGAATGGTCGCACAACTCTAAATTTACTAAGAATCATTGAATTGAATATTTACAATGGGTGAATTTTATGATATATAAATTATAACTTATTAAAGCTGTTAAAAAGAAAAACAAGGTCCAGTCATATATTTGTTCATTATAGCTCTTGTTTCTTTTTCCAAAAGCCACCTGGTTTCTACCCCTCTTTTTTGTTCTTTTTATGCCACTGTTTTATTGCAGGAACTCATAGGATGGCCCATAATCTGCATTCACCCATTTACTTCTTTGAAGTATCCTTTAGCTTGTTCCTCGATTCTTGTCATTTACTGTACATGGAAAATTGCTAGAGGCTTACAGTTCAATTGTGGTTTTTTGCTAGAATGTTTCAAACATAGTACAGTGTGAGGCATAATATTTCAAGCAATATTAAGTTTATGAACAAAATTATGCAGGAAGTAAAATTCAAATACTTAGTACCCTAAAGCAATGAAAAGAACTAAGAAATTATTTTAAGAAAACTAGGCAAATGCATTTATTATGTGTGTGTTTGTATATGTATTAGATATATAAATTTGAAGGTCTACAAATTGCAAACTAATTTGATATAGACAGCAACTCTTACAACATAATATAGAAAATACCAGAAAAAAGTGAAAACTCATTTTAAATATGTTTAAATTATTTTTTTATGTTAGTTACATTTTCATCTTCAAAGTAAGTATCTTTGATACCAAAGAGAATAATAGTTTTTCTTTGTTCTAGATGATATTTGTAAATTGAAGAATTACAATTTACATGAATTACTGAAACTAAGTAAAAGTAAGTTTATCATTGGAATTTACTGTTAAAAATAATAAAAAATAGTTGAAGAAAACTTTGTTTCATATCTATTATGATTTCTGTTCTAGATTATAATACACTCACAGCAATATTATATGGATCATATCTTTAAATATTTTATAGCTTATGGAATATATTTTGCCAATATTATTTGCCTGAGGAAGCCATATTACCTCAAAATTAAAATTTATTAAAACCTTATTAAAGAAGATTAAATCTAGTGATATAGTTTTAAAGGAAAAACAGTATCAGACCATTGAAAATGTCATAAACATTTGTTTCCACAAAAGCAGGATTTGTAATTATTTTATAAAAACTGTATTAATTCAAAAGACTTAAAGCAATTGTGTGATTAAAAACTCATTTTTTAAAATTTTAAGCTAAAAATTGATGCAAAATGACTTCAATGTGTCATTATGATTGTTATTATAAAAAGTCACCTAATTTTTTGGTCATGACGAAGGCACATTAATTTTCTTATTTTGCACAAAGGCACCATATGTACCAGCATTATTCATACTAAAGAGTTTTAAAAATTAATGTTTTGTCAAAACATTAATAACCACTTTCACAGATGAAAGGAGCTAGTAGGGGTAAGCAAATATGTTCAATCCAGAAAGACTTTGAGAGGCTGGAAATGATTCTAAGAAGATATTAAGTGGGATTCATGTAAAATCCAATTCTTGAGCTAAAAGATCTGACTATGCATGTAAAAGGTGGATGTGAGATAGCATCACAGCAGTATATATTAAAAGAGGGGTTTAGTTGAGTGTAAGTTTAATAGCGGTTAAGAGTGGAAACTCCTTAAATACCAGTCCTGTCATTTGGAAAAGGGATTAGACGTTCTCTTTATAGCTACAGAGATGAGATTCAGGGCCAAAAGCAGAAGTGAGAATAAATCAGATTTCAGCTCAACAAATTTTTAAAAATTAGAATTCTGTGACGCAATGGCCAATATGAAATAAGATCTGAGAGATTTCTAAAGCCGCATCCAACTTTTTAATTGGATAATTCTATGTCAATTCATGTTAAAACACGAGCTCCTGATCATCTAGCTTCCTGTCTCTATTTGTCTACTCATGTCAAGCTCATTGCTTAATTGAGGGTTTCTGTTTATATATTTAACTGACATGAAAGTCTCCTTTTAAAATTTCTTCCTTTTTAAAAAGTTATATATTTATATCTATCTATACCCTAAGGAGGAGGAATTGAGGAATGAACTACCAACTGGATATTTAGGTAGTGTCTCACTCTACCAAGCCACTCACCTACAGTGAGGATGGAGCCTCAGCCAATCCGTGACCAGAAAAGTGAGGGATCCCCTTCTGTGCTACCCATTTTTCTTCCAAGTATAAACATATGAAGATACTGATGAAAATTTATGTATGTGCATATATGTTTGCATATATATTTGTACATCTACACACACATCTATCTACCTACCCAGCGAGAAAGAAAGAGAGAAGGAGACAGAGGGAGAGAAAGAAAGAGTGATTCTTCCAAAGCAGCGAGTGGGATGAGGAAGGAGATGTGTGGTAAGAGAGAAATATACACACGTGCGCGCGCGCACACACACACACACACACACACACACACAGACATTGAGTCTAGAGTAAGTAAGACCTGGGTTAGAATCCTGGCTCTATGCTCTATATGCCCAATAAGGGAACTTATTTTTAGATAATTACTTATTAATTGCATGTCCCTGATTAATTTAGCATCTTTAAAAGATCAGTTTCTTCATCTGGTATGTAGTAAAAGTTCTAACTAATATTAGCTTCCAGATAATTCTAGTAGAGATGGGTACTAAAAAGTAACTGTATTAAGATAAAATTATTTAAATTGCTAAAGATGCACTAGAATATAAAATATTATTGGGACAATATTTCGCATATAATTGCCAGAAGTCATATGTTTAAGACTGCATTTAACGTTAAAAAAAAAAAAAAAAAAAAAAAAAAAGACTCCATTTAAGACCACTGGGAAGAATAGCTGTGATTGATTAATGATGTCTGCCAAGAGCGTCATTTTAGGGACTAGTTGAGTACTGGCTTAAAACCTACCATACGACTGAGTAGAGAATTAAGTTGTAGAAATATAGTTTATATTTTGAATCCCTTTGATCATGTGTGGAGAAAACTGCAAGTCATTTAGTTCAGGAAGTACTAAAAATTAATTTTAATCCAAAAGATTTGCAACTGTTGAGCACGGGTGGCCTCAAGCTTAAATTATGTTGATAACATGGGAACAGAAGCCAGAACCTGGGAAACTAAACTAGCTTCACAGCCTCCATGTGGAAAACTCAGAGACAACAGAGACACAAGTAGGGTTTACAAATTAGTGAGGCACAATGAGAATTCAGAACGTGGAATCTAGGAAGCTGTGTCACTTTGGTGACTGTTTCATTACGGAGTTGTGAGCATCTGTGTCTAAGATGAGAGATTACAAGCAGCTGGCTAAAGTCTGGGACTAATTAGGCTCAATAGTAGGAATGACAATAATAAAGTAAATACTAAGTCGCAGGGTCTGCCTGAGCTTCAGAGACTGGCTGGTACCCTGCAGGGTTAGGGAAGCGCTGGTCAGAGCTGAAGGGTGAGGACTGGCGGTGGAACCACTGTGAAGGTGATGAAATGGCAGCTTCAGGGCCCTGGGGAGGGCATAGCCAGGTGTTCACATCAGCCTGTGGCTTTGTAAAATTCGCTAAAGGAAGACATTTTTGCAATTGGGACCACGGTCTCTTTGCAATCTCCCCTGCCCTCCATCACACCTTACCTGCTCTTTCCACAGGCCAGCTGTAAACTACCAGGCAAACGGTTGGTCTCTCTTCCCGGGGCCTCTGCCCGTGTCTAATGCAGCCTTCTCTCTTCCTCTGTGTTCTTCTCCTGTGTATTTACTTCCCCAGGTTCCAGGACCCAAAACTCCAACCTCCGCTCTCTGTGGTGCCGTTTCTCTGTTAGCTCCCATCCACCAAGGGGGCGGGGACTCAATGTCCTACTCACGTGGCCCAATCAAAGCCTTAATCATTATTTAATCAAGTAAAAGTGAAACCTCTGAATCCAATATAATCTAATATGCCCAGGGGAGCAGACCAGTTTACAAACATAATCCAGTACCTATTTTTGGAATTCATAAATAATGCCAAACTGCTACAAAGAGAAAGCAAAACGTTTTAAAAGATCAAGTAGTTCAAGAGCTTTTTTTGTTTTATGAATAAAGAGAAGGTTACAGGTTTCAAAATAAAATTCTGAGGTTGTTCGGTAGAAGAACATATAGCTACTTTTTCTGTGAACATGTGCCTCCTATGAACTGGTGTTTTATGAAAACTATCTGGGAAGCTAATTTATAGCAATGAAATCACTCCATATTAATCAAAGGACTTAAGATGTAGTAAAAGGTCACAGTTTAACAGTATTTTTAAATGGATGCAAAGACTTTCCTAAGTCTTTCTCAGTATTACAATACAGGAGAGCATGTTCTAATATTCTGTGCATATAACATGAATCATGAGGAATTACTGATCTTAAGAAAAGATGAGCTGAAGGCCAAGTTAGCCCTTAAATAGCCACTGAATTAATTTTAAGGACTCAAAATAGTTATATAACCAAAGATTATGTCAGATACTTTGCAGAATCTGCATGAACTCTGGTGAAGGAAAATGCTCAACTATTTTTCTTAAAGCCACTCCATATTTCACTTGGGTAGTAGCTACACACAGGCATGAACTCTAACATTTCAAGGTAAAAATCTGGGAAATTTCCATGTATGGCTATAGGAGAAGCTTCACATTTTATGAATGATCCCACAGTTGAACAGATACCACTGTTAAGGTGGCCCAAATATTCAGATCAACCATTTTATGCTTCTTTTCAGCCATCCTAACAGTCAGATTGTGGCAGAAAATTGTAGTTTCTTTTATTGATAAACTTCTATATACCAAGGACAGTGCTACATAATTTTATGTTCAAAATCTCATATAATCTCTGCCAGGGATTATTTCCCCAATTTTACAGATGAGAATATAGGATCATAAAGATTAACTAGGCCAAGATCACATATCAATCAGGGCCAGGATTCGAAACAAAGCTTGCGGGTCACCAAAGCCTCCTGCGTGTAGCAGCAGTAATGCGATGCCACCTCCCTGGCCTCAATGGGTGGGTGAAGAACCAGAGGTCCTCAGGCTTGGCCTGGATTCACCAGCTCACCAGGTAGCAACAGAGCCCTTTACAGAATCACTGTGACTCTGGACAGAATGAAAGAAAGCAAACTGACTAGGGCAGAGACCATACTTGTCGCCACATAACCTGGCAAAACTGACTGCAAATTGGGTCACATTCATGCGAATAACCTGATAAGAACAGCCCTGTGTTAATGGAAGCCCAGAGAAAAGAAGTGACTGTCTCATGCCAGTTCAATGACAACGTCTGAGTAAATGCTTAACGAAGCTGTCTCTAATCCTGGTATCTCTCTTGGAATTTAGACTCTTTTTTAAACCTCTTTCTAGACATTTTCATGTGAGTAGTCCAAATTCAACAAGTCTTTAAAAGAATTTAATCATTCATCCTCTCATTCTATAGACATTGCTTTATGCCCTGGAAATTCAAACCTGGATAAGCCTTATTATAATGGAGGAGTCAGACAGTTAAAGAAACAAATCACCAGAAATACGATTTTCATAAAAATGTGAGTTCAGCATTTTTATGAAAAGTGACCCTTCTCCCGACTTCCCTATTTTAGGGACACAGTTATTTAAATATACATACATTCCTTGATATGGATTTCACATTTCACAGTCAGATCTGACTCGTCCCTGTTGTAGCAGATCGCATTATCCAAAAATGGCCATGATGTCATCTTCTACTCCATATGCTTTTTTATGGAGTCTAAGTGCCTCTCCTTGACTCTGGACAGGTTTGTGGCTCATTTACAATCAATAATATGCAGCAAAAGTGACAAAATATGACTCCCTAGCCTAGGTTAGAAAAGGTGACACAGTTTCCATTTGGCTCATCAAATCCCTCATGGAAGCAGTCTAACAGCTCTGAAGTGCCCTGCTGTGAGGAAGTCTAGGTGACCTATGTAAAGAGATCACATGGAGAATCTCTGAGACTACAGGGGGTGAGAGAAAGAGAGAGAGTGAGAGAGAGAGAGAGAGAGAGGATGCCCATGTTCTGCAGCTCCTGCCAGCTTTAGTTCCTGCCACCTTTTTTTTTATTTAATTTTTTAAAAAGATACTTAGATTACATAAATCTCACATAAAAAATAGAGGGGACTCCCACATGCCCTGCTCCCTCCACCTCCCACATTAACAACATCCTTCATTAGTGTGGTACCTTCGTTACAATTGATGAACACATTTTGGAGCACTGCCAGTAAGCATGGATTATAGTTTACATTGTAGTTTATACTCTCTCCCACCCAATTTTGTAAGTTATGTCAAGATATATAATGGTCTGTATCTGTCATTGCAATATCATTCAAGACAGTTCCCAAGTCCCTAAAATGCCCCCATATTATACCTATTTTTCTCTCTCCCTCTCCTCAGAACCTCCAGTGGCCTCTGCCTCCACACCAATGATATAAGTTCTTCCATTGCTAGAATCACAATAAGTCTATTGTATATAGTAGAATACCAGTAAGCCTACTCTAGTCCATCGTTCATTTCCCAATCCTGAGGATTCTGGGATGGCGATGCCCACTCCACCTCTGAGAGGGGTCCTGCCATCTTCTGACTGCAATCTCAGGGGAGACCCTAAGGGCACCCAGCCAAGCCCTTTTCAAGTTCCTGATCCACAGAGACTGTGAGAGATAATAAAATGATTGTTGTTTTGAGTCACTAAATTTTGGGGTGATTTGCTATTCAAAAATAGAAACCAGAAAAAAAAAAAAGCTTAGCTGAATTACTACTCGTGCCTATTCTTCAGGCCTCCAGTTTCTCCCAATTCCAGTGCATACTACCTACCACCTAGAGACATCACGTTCCTTTTCAGAAGTTACCAATCATTCAATTTCTTATACTGAAAAAATACTGGTCATAATAAATGAAATCCTGATTACCATTTCAGACTGTCTCCAATCTGGACCTATCCTTATTCTCCTTCTACTCAGGCCCTCTGAAGACCCAAGTCAACATAAACTACTTCCCTTACATTCTCCATACTTTCCTTCCAAGGTGCATTTACTTGTGATCTTCCCTTATTCTACAAGAGGGTTTTCCTTTATCTTCCTCTCCCCCTCCCTCCATCCTACCCATCACTTCAGGGCCGAATTAAACGCCACTGCTTACACGAAGACATCCCTGAGTCCTTCAGCAGGAATGAGTCCTCGTTTAACTTGCATTTCTCTCTAGTGTTATGCTGCCCTATATTTATGTTATTGTATATAAGTTAATTTTCCATCAATGAAATTTTAATCTCATTGATATCAAAGGTTGCATTTTTTTTTACCTTTTGAAACTGCATATATCCAGGCCTTCTAAGACTGAAACTCAGTATATGTTTCTACAAAGAATGCATGACTATAATACGTTTATTTACAACTTGCCCAGTTACAAAAACAGAATTGAGACAGCTTTAAAAGATGCATACAATAGAGCAAGAGAAGTAAATTTAAAATAAGAAAATAAGGCAAAGTTAAAGTAAGAATAAGGGTTTAAAATGGAACTATTGTAGGCAGAACTTTAATATGGCCCCCAAGATTCTCACCCCTTGGTTATTTTATCAAACATTGATCTATGTAATTTACATATGTAATTACAATCCCGAATCAGGTGACTTTAAGTTAGGGTGATCATCTTCAGCAGGTCTAGCCTAATCAAGTGAGCCCTTAGAGAGTCATAACAGCACCAGCTATTCATTCTCCTACTGGCCTTGAAGTAGCAAATGACCCCACTGTGGACGGCCTATGGAGAGGACCACACGGCAAAGGAACTGCAGGAGGTGTGTTGGAGCTGAGGACATTTGTTTTAGTTTGCTGAAAGCTAGAAGCAATATACCAGAAATGGGTTGGCTTTTATAATGGGAGTTCATAGTTAAAAGCTTACAGTTCTGAGGCCGTGGAAGTGTTCAAATCAAGGCATCATCAAGAGATGCTGTCTCACCAAGTTGCAGCTGTGGGCAATCAGGCACATGGTGGCATTATCTAAAGATGGTTTCTCTCTGAGCTCAGCTGTGGGCGATCAGGCACATGCCAGCGCACAATGGATGCTCTACCAGTCTCTGCCTTCTCCTTCAGGCTTAACTCCTCTCCAAGCTCAGCTGTGGGCGATCAGGCACATACCAGGGCATAATGGAAGCTCTACCAGTCTCTGCCTTCCTTCTTTCCGAGCTCAGCTTATGGCTCATCTCTCCCCTCTCCTCCCGGTCTCATCTCTTCCAGCAGCCTGGGATCTCTTTCTGTACTTCTGTGCATGGCTGATTCCTGCCTTCAGCCTCTGGGGCTTCCTTCTCAGCCTCTCGGATTTCTCTGTCTCTGCAGCGTTTTTCCTGTGCCTGGGGATTTTTAGCCTTCTGTTTATAAACGGTTCCAGTAAGAGTACTAAGACCCAACCTGGGTCCTGCAATCTAATCAAAGGCACTTAAACAAAGTGACCTCATCAAAAGTGATCTAATCAAAAGGTCCTTCACCTGAAGCTAATCAAAAGCCCCCCTCTACAATGGCTTTATAGGCACAGGAATGGGTTTGCTTTAAGAACAGGGTTTCCTGAGGGTCCACAAAAATCACAAACCAGCACAGTCTCAGTCCAACAACCACAAGGAAATGAATTCTACAATAACATGATAAGCTGGGGAGTAAAGTCTCCCTCTGGAAAGCCTCCAGATGTGGAGGCACAGTCATCACATTGACTGCAGCCTTGTGAGACCCTGAGCAGGGGATATGCTGAGCCATGCCCAAACTTGTGACACACAGAGACTGTGAGGTATAAATGTGCATTGCTCCAAATCACTAACTGTGGCAATTTGATATGCAGTGATAGAATACTAATATAGGAACGAAGAGTAAGAAAAATGCACACATTTTCTGCCATGAAGTCCTGCATAGTTACCAGAAATTTGTCTCTAAGCTTCCAAGAAGTCAATGGGAATAGGGTCATAAAGATAAGATATAACACCTGGAGGGTCTGTGAAATGAAAACCATCAGGAAAAAGACTGTTCTTCCAAGCCGCAGATGCAGGAGCAGTCGCCTGTGAAAGGTTTGCCCTCCGGAACGACCTTGCTCTCAGTCTCTTACCTGTCTTCTGTCTCAGATTCTCTGATCTACATTTGGTCTCTAGTCTAAACTTTTCCCACTCCCCTTAATCCCAAATCATCTGCACTTTCAGAGTCTCCCTGACTGTTAAGCCACAGGCTTTACTTTCCACTGGGTACAGTCAGTTGCATCTTCATCAACACTCAGCTGTCACTTTAGGATTCCCTGCCCAGGTTGTGACCTCCCGGACAGGGAGGTCAGTCCACTTAAGATCTCTAATTTGTTCCTTTTATCTTCCTCCATGGAGAACTATCATTTTCTGAGAGCACATATTGTGTTAACATCAGAAAAAATGGCAATGCTGATTCAATTCAGCACCAATCTGTGCAGGTGTTTAGATGCTTCCCTATGGGGCCAGAATTTTGTAGTCAGTATGGAAAGGGTCCCTGCAGACCTTGTGCTAGCCTTCTTTTGAGCTAATTCTGCTTCATGTTAAATTGGGCAGTCACTTTATGATGAGATCAAATGACTTCTTTAAAAGCTGAACAGGTGCTATATTACAAGCCCCTGGAAATCATTCCCATGTATTGTGGTAATAGACAAGCAGCAATGTCATTCCAAACCAATGATATAGTCAGAGAAATCAAGCTTTCATGTCAGCAAAACCTAGGTGAAGTGGGGATACATAAAAAAAAATGGTTTGTCCCTTTTCTACTCTTATGTATTTAGAGGTTGCCTCTATGCCTGAGAACAGATTGATAATTAGGGTCAAAGTAGCCAATTAGCTGGTGTACTTTAGAATGAAGTGCCTTTATTGGAATTTATACATTTAACAAAAGATTGATTTTCTCTACAAATCAGGAAAAATAATTCCTTGGGCAGAGCCCAAATCTGGACATATTGTCATGGGCAACTATCTTTAAATTTTGGCAACAGTTAACACATGCACTTTTTATAACTTTATTTCTAATATTATTTTAAATGCCAGCTTCCATCTTAGTGAAGCAATTCCTAGTGAAGATTCCTCAAGAACTTCCCCAGAATTATTCCCAGTCATTAACACAAGCAAAGGATCCTTGAAATAGCTCAACATCAATCAATTTTATGTTTTCATTTATTTAAATACATAAGGCATTGATAGGTATCATGTGTTGTGTTAAAGCCTCAGGATGCAGAGATTAGCTAACAGTCCCAGGCCGTAATGAGTCCACTGAACAGGACAACAGAAAGTGCCAGTGAGGCGAATGCCTTTAAGTACTAGTTCCCAAACTGGCGTGAGTGGCATTTAAACAATATTCCAGCTCTGTTCCTACTCCTAAAAGTATGTCCAAGGTAGAACCCAGGCATTGGAAAAGCTTAAAATTTCTCCAGGTGATTTTGCTGGACATTCTAGAGTTGAAAACCACTGCCTGAAAGGACGCTTTGCCAGGTGCTGTAATATTAACCTACTCTGCCAATGGGAAGGAAATAATGAAAAATGCAGGTATGCATTTTAGTGGAATCTTAAAGGATGCATACAACATCTCTGGGGTGCAGGAGCATGGGAGGGACTTTTCAAGCAAGTCTAGCATGCTGGGCAATATCCTGTTGATCCTATTATATATAATACTTTTTTTTAATCATTAAAGATGTTGTAAAAATCATGCAGAAAATGCAGACTCCCCATATACCCCACCCCACCCCATACACACAGTTTTTCCTACTATTGACAGTTTGTATCAGTGTGGTCTCTTTGCTACCATTGAAGAAAGATTATTATTATAATTGTACTATTAACTATAGTCCACAGTTTACATTAGGATTCACTGTTTTTTTCAGCCTTATGTGTTTTTTTTAAATTCTGGTAACATACATAACACCTAAAATGTCCCCTTTTAACTACATTCAAATATATAATTCAGTGGTGTTAATTACCTTCAAAATGCTGTGCTTCAAGACAACCAGCAAGATGGCGGCAGAGTAAGGAGCTCCTAGAGTCAGCTCCTGCTACAGGGCAGTTAGTGATCACCCAGAGCATCTAAAGCACATGTTTGGGGGCTCCACGAACCCAGAAGAGTATCCTGCAACATCCCTGAAAGAATGGAAGGAGGAGACTGCCCATCTGCAGAGAAGATTCGTGAGTAGAGCCCTCCATGCCCCGGCGGCCGGTGCCCATCCTCCACTGGAGGCACAAGCCGCCTCGGGAGCTATTCCATGGCTGGAATTGGAACCTCCACTTCCCAAAAATGGGGGAGGAGGAAATGGTTGGGCACCAACTTCAGCTACTGATCAGTAAATTCCACAGGCTAAAGTATAATCCTAAGAACAGCTCAGGTATGAAAATGTCCAAGTCAGAAGGTGCCGGTAGCCGCCATTTTAACTCTGTCCCCGGCAGGAGGGGAAGCGGGGCTGACCGAAAATCACACTGCTGGTAGGGACCGGCTTTTTTCCACTGAGAACAGTCGGCAGCCCTAGCCTTGGCGTCAGCTCCACCTCTCACAGGGAGAAAGCTGGTTGGACCTGTACCAGCCTCTCCAGGTAACTACAGGTACATTTAGCTGGCACAGACTGAATAGTCGGCAGTCTACTGGGGCAACTGAAGTCATTTTGAACCTGCACAGCATAGATTGCTGCCCACATCTGTAGCTCCATCCCCGGCCCAGGCAGGCTTCATTAGTCTCTCTGGGCAACTACAGTCTAGGCCTGCACAACTTGGATTATTACACATGGCTATGGCTCTGTCTCTACCCCTGGCAAAGGAGAAAAGTGGGAGAAACTTCATCGGTTCCTGGGGCACTGCAGACAGCTTGAGCTTCCACAGTTTATAGCACTGACTACATCCTCAGCTCCTACTATACAATGAGCAAGGGAGAACGGGCAAGAAAGCCCTAAACTAAAGAGAGAAACTGCACCCAGAATAAATACATCTGCTAAGCCAGATGCCAAGACACCAACAAAAAATTACAATCCATACCAAGACACAGGAAGATATGGCCCAGTTAAAGGAACAAAATAAGCCTCCAGATGACATAAAGGAGTTGAGACCACTAATCATAGATGTTCAAACAAATCTCCTTAATAAATTCAATGAGCTGGCTAAAGATATTAAGGATATTAAGAAAACACTGGATGACCACAAAGAAGACTTTGAAAGCATACATGGAAAAATAGCAGATCTTATGGGAATGAAAGGTGCAATAAATGAAGTTAAAAATACACTGTAATCATATAAGAGCAGATTTGAGGAGACAGAAGAAAGGATTGGTCAGCTTGAAGAAATGGCCTCCGAAACTGAACATACAAAAGAACAGATGAAGAAAAGAATGGAAAAAATTGAACAAGGTCCTAGGGAACTAAAGGACAGCAAGATATATGCAAACATACGTGTCAAGGGTGTCCCAGAAGGAAAAGAGAAGGGAAAATGGGCAGAAGGAATATTTGAATAAATAATGGTAGAAAATTTCCCAGCCCTGTTGAAGGACGTAGATATCCATGTCCAAGAAGCACAACGTACTCCCTTCCAAATAAATCTGAATAGACCAACTCCACGACATATACTAATCAGAATGTCAAATACCAAAGACAGAGAGAAATCTGAGAGTAGCAAGAGAAAAGCAATGCATAACATATAAGGGATACCCAATAAGAAGAAATGCCAATTTCTCATCAGAAACCATGGAGGCAAGAAGACAGTGGTATGATATATTCAAGATACTGCAAGAGAAAAACTTCCAGCCAAAAATCTTATATCCGGAAAGACTGTCTTTCAAAAATGAGGGCAAGGTTAGAATATTCACAGATAAACAGAAACTGAGAGATTGTAACCAAGAGACAAGCCTTGCAGGAAATACTAAAGGGTGTGCTACAGTCTGAAAAGACAGGAGGGAAGGCTTGGAAGAGAGTCTAGAAATGAAGATTATATCAGTAAAAGTAACTGAAAGTGTCAAAAGAGTGGTGAAAATAAAATATGACAGATAAAACTCAATGGTCAAAAGAGTGAAATAAGAACTGACTTTATAGTAATAACATTGAATATTAATGGATTAAACCCCCCAATTAAAAGATACAGACTAGTGGAATGTATAAGAAAATGATCTACCTATATGCTGTCTGCAAGAGACTCATCTTAGATCCAAAGATACCAATAGATTGAAAGTAAAAGGCTGAAAAACACATTCCATGCATGCAGTAACCAAAAAAAAAAAGCCAGAGTAGCTATACTTACATCAGATTAAATAGACTTTAAAAGTCACTAGTAATGTGCAATCTGAGGAGGAAGTCAGGGAAAAAAAATTCTATTTACAATAGTGACTAAATGAATCAAATATTTAGAAATAAACCTAACCAATAATGTAAAGCACTTGTATTCAGAAAACTACAATGCATGGTTAAAAGAAATTTAAAAAGACCTAAATAATTGGAAGAACATTCCATGCTCACAGATTGGAAGACTAAATATCATTGAGATGTCAATTCTACCCAAATGGATATACAGATTCAATGCAATCCTGACAAAAATTCCACTAGCATTATTAACTAACTGGAAAACAAGATTATCAAATTTATTTGGAAGGGTAAAGGGTCCCAAATAGCCAGAAATATCTTATATAGAAAAAGTAAAGTTGGAGGAATCTCACTTCTGTACTTTAAATCATGTTACCTAGCTACAGTGGTAAAAACAGCATGGTACTGGTATAAAGATAGACACACAGACCAATGGAATCAAATTAATGGTTCAGAAACAGACCCTTACATCTATCAAGTGATTTTTGACAAGCCTCTCAAACCCACCCTGCTCGGGCAGAACAATCCATTCAACAAATGGTGCTGAGAAAACTGGATATCCATAGCCAAAAGAAAGAAAGAAGACCCCTATCTCACGCCTTATACAAAAATTAACTCAAAATGGATTAAAAAACCTAAATATAAAAGCAAGAACCATAAAGCTTCTAGAAGAAAATGTAGGAAAACATCTTCAAGACCTGGTGGTAGGTGGTGGATTCTTAAAGGAGATAAGAGGAGGACTGAGATGGACTACTGATGCTTAATGTATGTAGATGTTTTGATTAACTTTACTGTAAAAGTGTGGAAATGTATAGAGTTGATGGTAACACATTATAGTGAGTAACAAATGGTTTATAAATGGGAATGTGGGTGGAAAGTGTAGTCTAGGGATGTAAATGTCAATTGAAAGAAAGCTAGGGAATAATCTACGGACTAAATAACACAGTTAACCCAAAGGTGGTTGAGAATTGTGGTTGATGGTACAGATACAAGAGTATCCTATGTGAGCTAGAGGAAATGCATGTCACTATTGCAGTGTAGTGGGAACGTGGAAAAGCATGGAAAACTACAACTGGAGTGACCTATGGACTGTGGTTAATAGCAATACTGTAATATTCATGCATCTATGCCAAAGATGTACTGTGTTGATAATGGAGGAGTATGGAAATAGTGTGCCAATGTATGCTATGGACCATGGTTAATAGTAATAGTCTGATGATATTAACTCATAATCTGTATCAAATGTTCTACCAGGGTTTGGTATGTTGATAGAGGGGTGTTGTATGGGAATGCTGCACATGTGCAGGACTGTTTTGTAAGTTCACAAATTCTGTAATAAAAATATATTTAAAAAAACAATAATAGGGTGGGTTGGATGAAAAATACACCAAATGTAAGATATGGACTATAGTTAGAAGATTTTGAAGATATTCTTTCATAATTTATAACAAATGTCTCACAGCAATGCAAGGTGTTGTTTATGGGTTGATGTAAGGGAGCCCTGCATGATGTTATGCTTGTTTGCTTTGTAAGTTCACAACTTTTACTATACACTTACTGTTTATATATGTTCAGGTATAAATGATAATAAAAAATAACAACAATACTGGGGTGGGTTGGGGGGGGAATACACCAAATGAAAGATACTTTGGTTAATAGTGATATTTTGAGGATGTTCTTTCTTCATTAGTTAAAAATGTTTCACAACAATGCAAAGTATTGGTGGTGGGGTGAGGTGTGGGAGCCCTGTGTGATGTTTTCTATGTTTGTTTTGTAAGATCACAACTATTACTATACACTTATTGTTTATGTATAAGTGATATAGTCCAATAAATTAAAAAACATTTTTAAATGCTGTGCTTCTATCACCACCATCCATGACCAAAAATTTTCCATCACCCCAAACGGAAATTCTGTACCAATTAAGCATGAACTCTACATTTTCTACCCTCTCCCCAGCCCCCTGTAACCTATACTCTAGTTTCTGCTTCATAAATTTGCTTATTCTAATTATTTCATAACAGTGAGATCATATATTTGTCCTTTTGTGTCTGGCTTATTTCACTCAACGTATCTTCAAGGTTCATCCAGGTTGTCGCATGTATCAGAACTTCATCCTTTTTTACAGCTGAATAATATTCCATTGTATGTATATACCACGTTTTGTTCATTCATTTATTTGTTGATGGACACTTAAGTTGCTTCCATCTTTTGGCAACTGCAAATAATGCAGCTATGATCAGTGTGCAAATATCTGTTTGAGTCCCTGCTTATATACCTATAAGTAGAATTGCCAGGTCATATGGTAATTCTATGCTTATCTAAGGATCTGCTAAACTATTTCCCACAGAAGCTCTACCATTTTACTTTCCCATCAACAATGAATGAATGTCCCTATTTCTCCAAATAACACTTGTTATTTTCTCGGATTTTTTTCTTTAATAGTAGCCATGCTAGTGGGTGTGAAATGGTATCTCATTGCGGTTTTTATTTCCATTTCCCTAATGGCTAATGCTGTTGAGCATCTTTCCATGTTCATTTTGCCCATTTGCATAGCATCTTTGAAGAAATGTCTAATCAAGTCTTTTAGTGCTAACGTTTAACTACCTCTCTAACTTATCCAGATCAATTTATCTCCACTGTCTCCACCCTAAGGCAAATCACTGTCATCTCTTCTTTGCATGAATCTAACAGTTTCTAAGCTCTTTTCCGCATAAACACTTTCCTTCTTCAAATTGACTCATCCCACTACAATGAAGAGTGTCTTAAAGCAAAAGTCAGTTGTTTCCCTGATTCAAATCTTTTGGTGGCTTCATATTGCAATTACAGTCCAAATTATTTAACACAGCAGATAAAACACTACATTATTTAATCCTCAACTTCCTCCAGCCTCATCTCTGCCTCTTTGTGCACCCTATCTTTTGAAGACTTCATTCACACCCAGTGGGGGTCAGTCCTCAAGCAAAACATGTTCTCTCCTTTCTCAGGGCCTTTGAAATAATCCCTCTCCCCAGAACGCCTCTTGGCCTGCCCTTTGACCAGGAGAACTCTACTAAGTATCCCTTCCACAAAGAAGGTTTCTCCAACACCCTCCCAACCAGGATAGTGGCACTGTCACATGCCCTCACAGCCACAGCTCCTCTGCTTTATAACATGAACCTCTGACGCATCAGATGTGTCTCTCCTTCCAGGCTGTAAGTTCTTTGAGGACAAAGACTACTTCTTTCCAATTCCTTCCTGTATTATTGAAATTGAGCTCAGTGCCTGGGAGACGCTGGTAAATGTTTGACAAATAATGGTTGAATAAATTGGATGAATGAAAACACACATGAAGAAAAGGACAATCTAGCCTACTTTATCTGTCCAGCAGTTTTTATTCCACACTGGTCAAAAATTTTAGGGCATGAGATGTGACTGAAATTTGCGTTGAAACTTTATCTATATGCCACTCCATCTAATCCACCTGTGATCCTCTGCTATTCCCCTTTCTCTATTTTCTATTCTTCTAAAAAAAAGTTACCTTTTTGCGTGATGACTTGCATTTAAGTGGTAACTAATAAAGAGTCACTATAAATAATATTACTTTAGTATTCTTAGATACTGTTTTAGTGTGCTAAAAGCTGCCAAGACAATAAACCATAAACAGGTTGGCTTTTACAATGGAGATTTATTAACTGATAAGCCTACAGTTGTGAGGCTGGGAAAAATGTTCAAATCAAGGCATCGGGCAAAGCTCTCTTCCCGAAGACATGGCTGCCAGTGGTCCTGGACTCTGTCACATGGCAGGGCACAGGTGCAGCGTTTGCCGGTCTGCCTTCTCCTCTGGGCTCCGTCACTTTCAGCTTCTGGCTGCTCCTTCTGTGGCTTTCTCTCTCCCAGGTTCCACTGATTTCAGCTTCTTGTTCTCATCGCTTTCTCTCTCATCTTCTGTGGGTTCCTCTCTGAGCTCCTGGATCTTTTTTCTCTGTCATCATCCTGTTTACAAAGGACTTCAATAAGAGGATTAAGAGCCACCCTATGTTATGCCTTACTAAAGTAATCTAATCAAACAGCCCTGGATTGAGTCTAACCAAAACATCCCACCCACAACAGGTTCACACCCACAGGAATGGATTAATTTAGGAATGGGTTAATTTAGGAACATAATTTTCTGGAGTCCACAAAAGCCTCAAACCACTACAGATATTGACTGCAATGATGAAAAGGGAAGGACAGGCACACAATATGCCTGATACTAGCATTTAGAGTTAATTGTTTTATTCTTTCTATAATAATTTTCCCATTTTTCAGATAAATGAACTGAGGCTGTGAGAGATCCTTACTTCCCCAAAGGCTCAGACTCATAATAGAACTAAGAGGCTGTTAATCAGTGTCTATACAACTCCCAATCCCCTGTTCTCTCCAACACCCCAATCAGGTCTGTGATCGAGAAGTAAATCATTTCCAGTTTATTCAGCCCTCTCATAGGAAAAGCTCTCTGAGGCAGCTTAATTTTATACTGTTTCTTATATTGTAGATTCCAGGTATATGTAATATGTTTGACTTAATTATGTCTACAAGGATAAAAGATTATGCACATTATCAATTCCTATCCCTTGTCTCATAACCTTTTAAAATTGCTTTCATTCATCCATTCAATAAACATCTGGTGCTGGGAATATACTTCTGAATTGCTCTCAGAAAATTAATATTATTAATCATAAAGACATTTTCTTAAGATTCTGAATTTGGTTATACTTCACTTCTTTCTGAGCTTTGAAATTAAATTCTGTTATGCGATACCTGGAATACAGTTGGTAATTCCAGCATGCGGATAAAATGAAAAAGACCCTGCTGGCATTTGGCTTATAGGAATTGAGAAGCGAACTTGCAAACCAAACCCTGTCTCACAAGACAGATGAACTGTGCCACAGTGTACTGTGGGCTAAGTGCAAACTCTTTCAATACCAGTTCAATCAAACCCATTTATTACAAGACAATATCACAGACAAACCGATCTCCATGGGATCCACACATTGTAAGAAAAGGCCTCTGAATGTGCCAGCAATTCTGTGCTTTACAAACTCCTACCAATCCCTGCCAAGACCTTCCCATGACTAACTCCAGCCTCTCTTCTCCCCTTTCAAACCCTAAAACATCCCTCCCTAACTCCCCACTTTTTGAGATGCCCCAGTTTCATTCTCTTTTGCTGTAATAAATTAAACTTAAATTTGGTTAGCAATGAGGATATCCCTGGAAGTCTTCCGAAAGACTTGAACATTGCTAGTTGTTAAATTCAAAAATTAGTTAAAGCATTATTACTAGTCTCTTACTTAGTTGTAATTTTTAACTATAGATTAAATAGTACAGTGAAACTGAAAGAGAAACCTCCAAGGTAATGAGGACAAAAGATACTTAGGCTCTACAAATCAAAGTCAGAACTGTTGATTAAACTCAACTTTCATGAGATTAAAACAAGCAGAGCTATTAATAATACCTATGATTTATGTGCAAGTATATCAATTAATTTTAATTATTAATACTTAAGATTGTTCCCAAGTTGGGCTGCTTATTGTCTCTTACCATGTTTTATTAGTCAGCCAAAGGGGTGCTGATGCAAAGCACCAGAAACCTGCTGGCTTTTATAAAGGGTATTTATTTGAGGTAGAACCTTACAGTCACAAGGCCCTAAAGAGTCCAACTCAACTTATCATAAGAGGTACTTTCTCACCAAATGTCTGTTGCCACGTATTGAAGATGGCTGTCAATATCTGTGAGGCTTCAGCCTTCCTTTTTCCTCGTGAGGCTCCGCAGGCCCAGCGTCTTCGGATCTCAGCTGTAGGCTGGAGGGCTCATTTCTTTCCGGGCTCAGCTGCTCTGCTCTCTTTACGGGTCAGCTGTAAACTATCAGGCAAATGGC
>JAQZBX010021737.1:0-32072 GCA_029593785.1 Cabassous unicinctus
TTTGTTCTCATTTAATCTACACAGGAACCCTAGGAGGAATATTTGAGAATCGACATCTCTAATCTAGATAAGTAACTTCCTCTAAATCACACAGCAAGGCACGGATGAAAATCCATGTCACTGCTTCATTGTTCTCTTTACAGTCTATGAGCCTGTTTCTCTGACTCAGCCCTGGTGCTTCAGCTTTATTTGTGTTTATCATTTTGTCATTTCTCTATAGTAACAACTTTTTATGCCCTAGGAGATTCTCTGAGACAAGATCCTAAGAGATTCTCCTTGAATCAGTCCCAGATAGAGGATTAATCTCCTGAGCAACAAAGCCCAGAATGGCCACGGCCCTGGAACCTGAGGAACAGCATGGACTTCTGCTGGTAAAGGTAGAGGACCATTACTGGGGACAAAAGTACAGTCCTTCTAGGAGGGAACACTTCAGGCAGTGCTTCAGGAAGCTCTGCTATCAGGATGCACCTGGACCCAGGGAAGCCCTTAATCAGCTCTGGGAGCTTTGCTGCCAGTGGCTGAGGCCAGAGTGTTACACCAAGGAGCAGATTTTAGACCTGCTGGTGCTGGAACAGTTCCTGAGCATCCTTCCTAAGGACCTGCAAGCATGGGTACAGGCGCACCATCCAGAGACTGGAGAGGAGGCGGTGACTGTGCTGGAGGATCTGGAGAGAGAGCTTGATGAACCCCGAAAGCAGGTGGGAAGGGGATGGTCTTTTGACTGAGCGATTAAGGTATATAGAGTCAACCAAAGCAAAAGGTACATGACATATGACAGAATATATGAAGGTATTTAATATGTATAGCCTAGAGAACAAGGCTTAGGGATCTGACTGCCACTAAAATGTGGTTGGGTAAAGAAGAAAGAGATATTAGACTGAATCTATGTCAGTTTAGAAAGATAGGATCAATGGGGAGTTACAAGAAGGCAGATAGATATCATAGGAAAACAAAGAATTGTCCAAGATAGCTACCTATACATAAAATGGGCTACCTTGTAATGTAATGAAGTCCTTGTCCATAGCAGTATTAAAGTAGAGGTTCAAGTAGATGACAAGGATATCATAGAACAGCACTGTCCAAGAAAAATATGTCAGCCATATATTTAATTTTTCTAGGAGCCACATTAAAACAGGTGAAGCTAATTTTAATATATTTTATTTAACCCAAAATATGTAATCATGTAATCTTATTTTTGCATTAAGCCTTCAAAATTTAGTGTGTATTTTACATTTACGGCATATCTCAACTTGGACTAGCCGTATGGCATTGGCTACTGGGTACCATACTGGTCAACAGTTACAGAAAAAGTGCCCTCATTTGGTAGAAGTTGGCTGGATGATTTTTAAGGTACTGTCCATATCCCAAAACCATGACCCTGGACTTTTACAAGTCAATGGGAAAAGAGTCACTGAATTTCAATCTCTTGTGTCCTGAGCTGTAGCGTTTAGCCTGTCTCTTAGTTATCATTGCCATTTGCAATGAGAATTTGTCCCCTTTCCTAGGTCCCTGGCAGATGCTTTTTTTTTTTTTATCTCCAGTTCTTTCAATTCCCACAAAATCTACCTTATAAGTCCAATCATACCTCATTGTTCCCAGGTCCCAGCCAATTCAAAGAGACAGGATATACTGTTGGACAAGTTGGCCCCCTTGGACAAGCCACATGAGTCACTGACTCTCCAGCTCCATCCCAAGAAGACCCAGCTGCAGTGGGAATCTGGGGAGTCCCAAAGGAATGGTAAGGAGCAAAATTTTTGTGGTTGTGAGGTGGCTCCTTAGTTAAAGAAGAACTTTCTTTACTTTCATCTTCTTCTTTTTAGGTACTGCTTATTTGTCTTCCATGTTACTCTGGAAGATTTATTCCTCTTCCTTCAGCCCAGTCACTGAAAGAATTAAATTTTTGCCTTTCACTAGACTCAAAAGCTGCTTTCTAAGCCCAAGGGGTACAGGTAGTGGGGTCAGTGTGGGGGTTTTAAATTACCTGTTCAATTTAATAATACTTATATTTCCTTCTGGTGCTGTGTGGTGATTCTAATTCCACATTCCCTTACATTTCCATTTTGAAACTGGAAAACTTATTTCTTACACTGAAAGAAATGAGAGAGAGCAAGGATCAGTCAGTTCAACAGGCTGTTTTGTATTTGTGTGTCAGATTGACTAGGTTTTAGTTGTGGTTTGGTCCCCATCCCACTAATCACAAGCTCACTCATCACAATTAGAAATATGCATGTCTAGTATATCTCCAGTCAATACTAAAAAGCAGACAAATTTTGAATCCCAGTGTGCCCAAACTCTACCCTTCTCATTGTTCCCTTCCCTCTCTCTAGAGGCTCTCATGTCCATAATGCCTCCCCTGGACAATAGATTATACTCTGGCTTATTCTGAATTCCATTCTATTTAAATTTTACCAATATGGTTCTCTCATTCTCTGGAATCCCTGCCAGATGATTGTCTAATCTGAAAAACTATTTTGAGCTAATATGTTTCTAGATGATATTTGGAAAGGGTAACATTCAATTATATATTATTTAAAGGAGTCTTTTAGTGCTTTAACTCGAGGGGTGGAGTGTTGGCTTCAGAGCTGAGGTAGAGAACTGTTCTGTTTACTTTTCTTTCATTAAACATTTATTGAGCAGCAGCTATATGCCAGGCACCATGCTGAATGTAGGGCAAACAAAGACAAGACATCTAAATTCCTCTCAGAAGCAGGGGAGAAGAGGTTGTAATACCTTGTGATCATTACTATACTAGAGGTATGCTGTGAGCTACAAAGGAGAGGATGGCTATCCCTGTGGCAGGCCTCAATTTATGAGTAGGTTTACCTGGGCTCAAATGGTCAGATGGATGGAAAGTGAGAAGGGGAGAAATTCCAGGCTGAGAGAACAGTGAGCAAACGTATGAGAGCATACTGCATTCTAAGAATAGCTACTGCTCTGGCTTTAATTTTTGATATAGAGGATTTCGTGAGTGGGAAAAGCATAGACCAGTAGTGAAGTCTCCTGGATGGCTCGCTGAGGAAATGGAACCTCATCCTGTTCGATGTAGATTATTTTAAGTAGAGGAGTGGGTGACACAGATTTGTCTTTACAGGATCACTGTTCATGTTTTAAATAGTTCATTTTTAAATAGTTCCCATGTACTAGAAAAAATATTAGAAGGTTATCTCCAAATGTGAACAGTGGTTATCTCCAAATAGCAAAATCACAGATGACTTATTTTATTTTCTTCTCTATTTACCATAGTCTAGAAAGTAAATGAGTACACAACTATAGGAGGAAGAAAAGATAGAAATCTGGCACCGGGGGGGGATCACTCTCAAATACAAAGGATGGTGGAAGAGACAGGGGAATAAGCCTGGAGAGAGTAGAGAGAGAGAGAAAGGCAGAAATTCAAGGTATTTAGGAAATAGAATAAAAATCTGACTAAATGTGGTAGAGGGAGGTGGGGGTAGTTTTAATACAATCCAAGATCAGTGGCTTGGGCAACTGGGTGAATAATGGTGCCAGTAAATGAGATAGGAAAATCAGAAGGAGGGAGGGTATCCATGTGTTGCATAAGAGTTAGAGAGAATTCTGTTTTTATACAGGTGAATTTTGCAGTACTTGTGAAACATCCAAGAAAATAAAATCCAGCAGGCAGTGCAGTTTGAAATATGTAGACTTAAGAGAAAGGTATGGAAGGAAATAAAGAGATCTGGAAGTCATCCCTAAATAGATAACAAAAGACATGAGTGTAGAGGATGACCAGAAAGAATGTGTAAAGTAAAAATTCTGAGAGATGCCACTATGTAAAGTTTGGGTGGAGAAAGAGGATTTTGTGAAGGAGATAAAGCAGGGGATGTCAAGGAGGTAAAAGAGGCTGAAGAGAGTGATGTCTTTGAAGCCAAAGGAGGATAATTTTAGCCAGGAGGAGAGAGATCAGCAGTAGTCAGTGCTAATGACAGGACAGATATGGACTGAGTTTGAACTGAATTTGAATAAATCCATTGAATTTGGCATTTAGGCAGTTAACGGTAGTCTTAGCAAAGAGTAGGCTGGGGGCGGGGGCGGCAAAGCTAGAAGGTGCAGAGTATTTTAATAAGCTTTAGTAAACTTAATTAGGTGGAGTCTTCACCTATTTTCTGTGAGAAGATATGTAATAGGCCTCAATAATAATTAGCATGTCGACATGTTAAATTAATTCCACTATATAGAAGAGAGAATCATTCATTATCCCTAATGGCTTGTCTATGCAACCCTTTAAATTCTATATGGTCTTCCTTTCTGTTTCTCTGTTAAACACTTCTGGGGTACTTTCACTCTGCTTCCTGTTAGCATAAGTCCAGAAAAACACACACTTCTTATACCTAAAATTGTAGAGGCTTGCACATGTGCTGCTGCCAAAATAACCGCTCAAGGGAATAATACTATGCAGTTAAAATATGAATTGTCTTTTGTAATCTAAACTGTGAGATGCTTCAGGAAATCCAGCTATTCTGTGAGGTCTGAGAAACCTTGGGGAAGTCCATTTTGTCTACATAGAACACCATAAATATGTTTTCCTGAGGTGCAACACCAGCAACCTTCTACAATTTTTATCTCTGCCCTCCCCCACCACACTCCCTACCAAAAAACAAAGAAAAATCACCACAACACATACATTTCAAGAAGTGCCTCTCAACTTTATTAAAGGTATTTAATATCTGGTTCAACCCCTTATTTACAGTTGAAGAAACACCTATAGTAGTTGTAACTTGTCCAAGTTTCCATAAGGAATTAGAGCTAGAACTGAGATTAAAATTAGAACCTGGGACTCCGGTGTGCTAGTTCAGAACAATTTTAAAAAACCATCATGATAATGTACCAAAAAGCCAATGTCTTAAAAATAAAAATGAATAGAGACCAAGTGTTGTTTTGTTTTTTTTTACTTTATTTTGTATATTTAATAATTGAAAATATAAACAATTAAAAACTAAAAAGTAAACACAGATGAATAAATATATACATTTTTCAATTAAATGTACTGGATACATATAAAAAATGTTTTGAATCAAACAATATGTTACACAATATATTTGGTTCATAGTAATGCATTCAATACAGTATTTGTCCTTGTGTCTGGCTTGCTTCACTCAACATAATGTCCTCCAGGTTCATCCATGTTGTCATATGCTTACGACATTTCTTCTTACAGCTGCATAATATTCCATTGTGTGAATACAGTTTGTTTATCCATTCATCTGTTGATGGACACCTGGGTTGTTTTTAACTTTTGGCAATGGTGAATAATGTTGCTATGAACATCAGTGTGCAGATGTCTGTTTGTGTCACTGCTCTCAGATCTTCTGGGTATATACCCAGTAGTGGTATTGCCGGGTCACGTGGCAAGTCTATATTCAACTTCTTTAGGAACTGCCAAACAGTCCTCCACAGTGGCTGTACCATTCTGCATTCCCACCAACAGTGAATAAGTGTTCCTATCTCTCCACATCCTCTCCAACACTTGTTGTTCTGTCTTTTTAATACTGGCCATTCTGATAGGTATAAAATGATATCTCATGGTAGTTTTGATTTGTATTTCCCTAATGATGAGTGATGTTGAGCATTTCTTCATGTGATTTTTTTGCCATTTGTATTTTCTCTTTGGAGAAATATCTATTCAAGTCCTTTGCCCATTTTTTAATTGGGTCGTTTGTCTTTATTGTTGAGTTGTAACATCTCTTTATATATCCTGGATATTAAACCCTTAGCAGATATGTTATTTCCAAATATATTTTCCCATTGAGTTGGCTGCCTTTTCACCCTTTTGACAAAGTCCTGTGAGGTGCAAAAGTGTTTGATTTTGAGGAGGTCCCATTTATCTTTTTCTTTTGTTGCATGTGCTTTGGGTGTAAGGTCCAAGAAACCACCACCTACTACAAGGTCTTGAAGATGTTTCGCTACATTTTCTTCTAGTAGTTTTATGCTTCTGGCTTTTATATTTAGATCTTTGATCCATTCTGAGTTGATTCTTGTACAGGGGGTGAGATAGGGGTCCTCTTTCATTCTTCAGGTTATTGATATCCAGGGAGCCGGTGTAGCTCAGTTGGTTGAGTGCCTGCTTCCCATGTATGAGGTTCCAGGTTCAATCCCTGGTACTTCCTAAAAAACAAAACAAAAATACTCTAGATATCCAGTTCTCCCAACACCATTTGTTGAAGAGACTGTTTTTTCCCATTAGCGTGAACTTGGTAGGTTTGTCAAAAACCAGTTGACTATATAGATGAAGGTTTATTTCTGGGTTCTCAATTCTATTCCACTGATCTATGGGTCTATATGCCAGTACCATGCTGATTTGACCACTGTAGCTTTGTAATATGTTTCAAGGTCAGGCAGTGAAATTCCTCCCACGTCGCTCTTCTTTTTTAGAATGCTTTTGGCTATTCAGGTGCACTTACCCTTCCAGGTGAATTTGGTAATTGCCTTTTCTAATTCTGTAAAGTAAGCTGTTGGGATTTTGATTGGTATTGCATTGAATCTATAAAACAGTTTGGGTAAGAGTGACATCTTCACGATATTTATTCATCCAATCCATGAACACGGAATGTCTTTCCATTTGTTTAGGAGAGACCAAGTGTTTTTATGCAGGATTTCTTGTTTTAAAAAATCATTGTGTCTATACCAGCAGGATAGTATTAGTATTAGCTGTTGGCTAAGGTAATGGGAATCATCTCCATATATAAAACTGGTAATTTTAATAGTAGTCACTTAATAGAGAATTATCTTTATATAAAACAGAAGAACATGGAGAACTGAATATCTTACAATTCTTTCTCAGGTGTTTTATAGTATTTTAAAAGTAAATGGTGCCACGCTAATGAAGGATGTTTATGTGGGAGGTTGTGGGAGGTGGGGCATATGGGAATCTCTATATTTTTTGTGTAATATTTATGTAATCTAAGTATCTTTTTAAAAATTTTTGAAAAAAAAAAAAAAGCAAATGGGATCTTTTTGGACATGCTATTAACCCACAACTCTCTCCATTGTCAATAAGTGAGTGTCCTTAAGTCTGTTCCAGTTCTACTTCACTCAGCAATCAATCTTGTCATTTCTCTCCTGGACGTTCAAGAAACTGGTACACATAGTAATCAAATGGTCTCTGTGGACTTATCCTCATCTGAGTGACCTGCAGAGCTGACCAATTTGGAATTGTAACTGATAAGGATTCTTGGTATTACATGTGCCAAAATAACATTGGGAAAATGGCCCTGACAGAAAATGCTGGAACCCAAAGATTCTTAATTTTGTCAGTTCTGAATCAAGGTCTGGAATCCTATTGGCCTGGGACTAGCTGACACTTAGAAGAGATACATAAGCAGGACCCTGGAACTCCATTCAGTTAACCGAGAAGCACACTTTGCAGTTCCCTGAGATGAGAAAAATTTACATTTGACAGTTTCCATGCAATATTCTTTATATTGTTCAGTTGCAGATCTAAGGGAAAGGGTTGTTAAATTTCTGACCAAAGAAAACTGACTGTGGATTATAGAAAGTCTTTCAAAGTCCTGATGAAATTTTTTTTTCCAGCTTTTTCTTAGAAGTCATAGGAGAGACTCATCCTGAGGATGTTAATCACTCTGGAAATGGTGACTTGACCATTGGTGCCAATTTTGTGTCTTTTTTTTTTTTTTTTAATATGATCCATCTTCATCAATAGGCCACAGGAAACGCAACGTGCAGTGACTCTAGTATGTAAAAGCTGCTGAGTCAATATGTTGATGAGAATATTTTTCCTAATAGTATGGGGGTATTTATGATTACTCTATAAATATTACCCTACTAAGCTTAGTAATACTTCTGTCACACATATACTTTTCCAAATGCTTTATCACACAGTCCCTCATCTGATTATCCAAACAGTAGGTAAGGAGGAGGGCAGAGAAGTGATAAGGAATCCAAAATGGTTATCATCTGCCAGAAATTTAAAGTTATCAGCAGAGCCAAGATTGGAATCTGGACTTTTTGGCTCTAATCTAGTCCTGTGATTTCTAGCCAGAGATAAAGTGATATGTAGATTCCAAAACAATGTTATTTTAAAGCAAATAACCAAACTTTGAGAAAGTCCATCGCCTGGTAAAAATGATTGTAGGGAGGCAGATTCGAGAAAGATTTGGCAGGACCCAGGGGACATGGTAATGACAATGAGAAATGGAATTCACTGGAAGAGGGCTAGGCCAGAGCCAGTGCTCTCTATACCCAGCCTGGACGATGAAATGTTCTGGTAGTTCTTGCTGTTTCTTCCATCATGGCCAAGTTGTTGAATGTACCACTGAAAACTTACCTGTAACCATTTTTAAATGATTGTTTCATGGTTGGAATTCTTAAGTTAGTTGAACTGGTAACTTTCAGCACAACCAAATAGGTGACAATTTTTTTACTGCCTCAAAATGATCAAAACTTTTTAAAAAATAGAATTCAACTCAAATATCTGAGTACTTACTATGACCAAGTTTATTCACTTTCACTCCCACCTCTGTTTCAGGTCCCTACATGGCTTCTCCCTAACTTTTACCTGGTACAGCATTGCCAGGTAGCTCCGTGATTCACACTTTGGTCTTTTTCCTACCTTCTAAATCTACTCCTAAATAAATCCTGCTGCTGTCTTCCTTGCTGGCCTCTTCTTAAATTCCTTCCTATATTGTGAATATATGGTATGGATGGTACCAAAAATTTGATATGTGTGTTGTGACTTCTTATTTTATAATATATAACATTTACATGTTCTTTCTTCCATAGGCTTTTTGCTACTTAGAACTAGAATAGGACCTATTTGTGTACTGTTTGTTTGTTACAGGTGATAAAACCAAGACTAAGAATGAAGAGTTGAACCAGAAGGATATGCCCAAAGACATGGAATCCCTTGGGGTGATAAACAACAAATTTAACAAAGAGGTTCCTCAGCATATTGAATCCAAAGATGCTATTGAAAGTGAGGGCAGATTAGAGGGGCAGCAGAGAGAAAGAAGACGATATAAATGTGATGAATGTGGAAAAAGTTTCAGTCATAGCTCAGATCTTAGTAAACACAGAAGAACTCACACTGGAGAGAAGCCCTATAAATGTGATGAGTGTGGAAAAGCCTTCATTCAGCGCTCACATCTTATTGGACATCATAGAGTACACACTGGAATGAAACCCTATAAATGTAAAGAATGTGGGAAAGATTTCAGTGGGCGCACAGGTCTTATTCAGCACCAGAGAATCCACACAGGTGAAAAACCCTATGAATGTGATGAGTGTGGAAGGCCCTTCCGCGTAAGTTCAGCCCTTATTCGACATCAAAGAATTCATATGGCAAACAAGCTCTATTAGTATGGTGAAAGTATGAAAATTTCTTTAGATATTCAGACCTAAGTAGTTAACAGAGAATCTACCTTAGAGCTCTTACGAGTTTCCTAAATGTAGGCAAAGCTTCAATCATTATTAAATTTTCTCTGGCACCAGAGAAACTACCTGAGTAAAATATCCTTTTATTTCTAAATTAGTTCAGTTTGGGGGAGAAATTAAGAATTATCATTTTGAAAGCCTTGTCCACTGACTATGCTGTTTACTTGCAGCCCAAGATGCCCATGTTTCCTGGCTGAAACACAGTGAATTACACCTCTCTTTGCTTTAGCTCCTTTTAACCTGACCACTCAGTGTATGACTTTAGGCAAGACATTAAATTTTTTTCTCTACCTTCATTTCCCCTTCTGTAAAGTGTAGATGAAATTAGAGGCACACCAGGTATCTTGTGAGGATAAATTACAGTAAATGAAAACTGCTTTTGAAATTAAGAACTTAAACGTTAATTATTTTTTTCATCATTACTGGTATAGTAGTCTAAATATTTATTCCTTTTTTATTTTAAAGTAGGGGGTATGATCATTTTGGGGGAAATTTTTGTTTGGGCAATGGTTTAAAAAAAAAAAAAAAGGCAGCATACTGAGGAAAACATTAAAGTAGAAGAAAAAAGCAGTCATTGACTAGCAGGAGCCGCTGGAAAGGGGAATAATAGAGTATTAGGAATTTGTAACTTTGGATAAGACACTTTTCCTCTGGGTCTCAGGTCATTGTAAACTGAGGGAGATGAAGAGAGGTTAATCTAGAACTGCACTGTCCAATATGGTAGCCATAGGCATATATGGCTATATTTAAACTTAAATAATTCAAATTAAATAAAACAGAAAATTCGGTTCCTCAGTCACATTAGCAACATTGCAAGTTCTCAGTTGCCACATGTGGCTAGTGGCTACTTGTAATGGACAACAGATATGACCATGTCTATCCTGGCAGAAAGTTCTAAGGGCCATTGCTGTTCTAAATTGATTACTGGTATGGTACCTTCCAGCCTTGATATTGTGTGATTCTGAGTTCAGAAAGGCAGCTAAACACCTGAGGAGGCTACAATGGCAAAAAAGATAAAATGGAAACACCCTAAAAGAAAATAATTTAGTAATGATAACTTCATGGCATTTTTTTCAGCCTGAAAAAATGGGCATATACTGTAATTGGAGGAAAATGACTATTAAAGTTTATACAATAATCTAATAATCTAGTCTAAATTGAAAGCTAAAATTACCACCTATCCTCTATAAAAAGCGTGTGATTAGCATCCAGTCAGATAACGCTACACTAATGAAAAACTGGAACTCTCAGGATACCAATACTTTAAGAGATAGTGAGTAATCCAGTTTTTTTGTTTGTTTGTTTGTTTTGGCTTCTGAATACATTAGCATTTCATGTATTTGCAATAGTTTTACATTCCTTAGTTTAAGAATTTATAGCATGACAGGAATTGTGACCCCACGCCCAGCAATTTCAAATTCACAGAACCATCAAGCTGTCACAAATCTCTGGTTCCCTGACAGGTTCTAGGAATAGTCATCACCAAAACAATCAGCAAAGAAGTGATCTAATCTCTTCATATGGCTTATTGAAGATATTATGTACACTTGCTTTTGCATTGTTTGAGATTAGGAAAACCATCAGAATCATTATATCTACTATGATAGCAAAGTAAATCTTAAATCATTTTCAAACACCATCAAAATAAACAGCTTTTATTATCTTTTGAAATTAATGCTCCTTTTAATTTAAAAAAATGTAAATTTACTCTGAATGTTTTACAGCAACTGATAAAAAAATTTTAAAACATCAAGTTTCACACTATACTTGTTTTATAACATAATTATGTGAACAGTATTCCAAAGCATTTGAAACAATTAAAACAAAGGTACTTTTTGAGTGTTCATGATGAGAAAAGTATTAAATCTTTAGAATTGGAAACATTCTTATTTAAAAATAAAGTTAGGTGCTTTCAGCATGATGGTTTTCCTCCTTTATCTTTGGTTTTTCTAGGAAACACTATATTGCCAAAATTCTCTTCAAGTCTTAGAGTTGGACATTCTCAATGTGATTTGGAGCACTGAGATATGCTACTAGGCTTTTTAAGTATGGTTTCAGATTGCCACCCGTTCCACCCCAGGTTTAGTGGTGGCTAGAGGGGCAATGGTAAAAGTCAGGGAGGGACAAAGTTATGGGGCCAGAGATAGGCTGGAGTAATGTATGCAAAAGAAAAAAGGCCAGTGGGACCTGGGGCAACTGCAGGCATAAGCCAAAGGAGTCATGAGGTCAAAAGAGATCTAATCTAAGCAGTTGGTAGTACTATAGCAAAGCTGGCAATATCCTTGTAAATCTGTAGAAACTCAGAAGAAATTGCGGAAGGTGCAACCAGTTGGAAATAAGAGTTCAATCACAGTCAGTTATTGGCAGAGAAAATGTAACCCAATTTACACTTATCAAAACCACTGGATTCTAGCAGAGAGCACTCCTGGATGGACAGGAAAGCACCTGTTCTCTCAGAGAACCCTGAACATGGAAGGCAGCTTCGAAGAGAATTGTGTCAGAAGCATATGCATCATTCCTCCAATCTTTTTGGAGGAATTCTTTTATTTCTTTTATTAATTTATTTTTGAGGAAGGCAAGAACTTGTAGTTTTAAGCAGACAGACAGTGATTGTAAGAGGCTACTATAGGAGCATGGGGGTTGTGATGATTCTGAGAAGGAGCCAACAGCCACAAATGGAGGGAACAGATGAGTTGGGAGGGAAGGGGCTACGGGAAGTAGGTGTGGGCAGTGATGAAGAAGGAGAAAATGAGATAGAGGATAAAGAAATGGAAGGAAAAGTGAATACACAAAAAGAGGAGCAAGGGTATAGGGAAAGAAAGAAAGATAAAGGATGCAGTTAGAAGAAAGAAAGGAGACAATCCTAATACTACTTCGGCATCACACTCATATTTAAGACAGTGGGTCATATGATACAAGCCATACAAAAGTAAATAGTTCAGCTTCTGATCCCAAGGTGCTTCAAGTCTCATGTACACAGCGCACATCACTTATCTTTACTGAGTCCACATTATCATTCTAAGCATGAAATTATTTCATTAAAACTAATTACAACTAATAAACTAATTAAAACTAATTACAAAGTCTGTTGATAGTGAAAAAACCAGAAACTTGGAAATGCTTCAAAGCAAACTGTTCTCCCCTTAGTGTATCACAAGGGAGTTATACTGAGGTTGGAAAATAGAAACTAACTCAATTTAGCTTACTCATATCCTCTATATCAAGGTTTCTCAGCTTTGGCTCTACTGACATTTTGGGCCAGGTAATTCTTTGTTGTGGAGAACTGTCCTTTGCATTGTATGATATACAGGAGCATCCCTGGCCTCTACCCAGATACCAACAGAACCCACAAGTAAAAATGTCTCTAGACACTGCCAAATGTGCCCTGGGAGGCAAAACACCCCTGGTTGAGAACTACTACTCTATATGAAAATGTTCTGATTTCCACAACTCTTCCACATCATCTAAGATGATTCTATTTAGAAATGCTACATCTGACCAGCACCGCTGGGCCCTTTGCCTACCCCACAATCTGATTCCCAGAGTATCTAAAAGTCTGTGCAGTGATCATGCTAAGGAAATAGTCCACTTTAGGAAGCCATACCTGACTGACTTGTAAGGGTCAGAGGAATTTGTCCTCAAATATAACTTGCATAAAGAGCTGACACTGCATTTTTGTAGCACTCCCTCCCTCCCCTCAAGCCACACTTCTGTTGCTACCTTCTCCTATGCCCCTTGACCCAACCATGAATATTAATACTTTTCCCTTGATATAGATGTGCACTATCCAGCACACTAGCCTCTATATATATGTTACTACTGAGTACTTGAAATGTGGCAAGTGCAAATGAGGAACTAATTTTTTTATTTTAATTTAAAAATTAATGTTTGATTCAATTATTGGAAAACCTTTAAGTATGTTTGGAACAACTTGGGTATGTGAATCTACTTTTTCAACTATATGAAATCTCAATATAAAGTATTTTCAGTGGAAATTTAGTATCTAAATTGAAATGTGCTTTAAGTATAAAACAAGTTTTTGAAGACTTAGTATAAAAAAGAATACAAAATAGTTCATTAATAGTATTTTATTGATTACATGTTGAAACAATATTTTGGATATTAGTTTAAATAAAACATTTTATTAAAATGTCATCTCTTTTTACTTTTTTTAATGTGGCTGATAGAAAATTTATAATTACATATGTAGTTCACATTGTATTTTTATTTATTGGACAGCACTCCTGTGAGGTTAAATGTTCTGTGAGGCTAAATTCTGACACCAAAGACTTTTCACCTCCTATTTCTTATTAATTCACTCAATACTTACTGAGTACATGCTATGTGCCAAGCCCCTATTCTAGGTCCTGAGATATAGCAGGGAATAAGATCTCTGCTCTTATGGGGCTGCATTATGTAAAATATAATAATGAACTGAAATGAAAGAGTGAGTGAATAGCTACTACAAATGGTCAGAAAAGTCTTTTCTGGAGTGCTGATATGCAAGCTGAAATATAAATATCCAGCTTTGGGAAACTTTGCAGAAAAGCATTCCAGGCACAAGGAACCTAAGTCTCTAAGGTAGGCATGAATCTAATGTGTTATAGGAACTGAAAGAAGGTCATTGTGTCTAAAGCACTGGGATCAAGGGAGCGTGGACTAACATGAAGTCAGAAAGATGAGCAGGGGCCAGGATGTATATTCTAAATATGATGGGGCACCACTGGAAGGGAGTGACAGGATTTGATTTTTGTTTTTAAAAAGACCATTCTAGCTTCTCAGGCAGGCAAGAGCAAAAGCAAGGAGATCAGGCAAGAAGCTACTGCAGAAAATCTAGGTGAGAGAAGGTGGTGACATGGACCATGGGTTAGCAATGAACATGAAGAGAAACAGATTCAAAGTACATTTTGAGGATAAAGCTAAAACAACCTGCTTAAAGATTATACAGACACCTAAATTATTACTTTTTTTTTTTTTTTAGGGAATTCATATTTTTATTTTCAAAAAGTCGCTCTCTTTCCATTCTGTGCAGGAAGAGGACGGATTATCTTCAGTATAAGCATAAAGATTCCCACTGCCAGAATATTCAGAATGCCTTCCTTGAGTTCTCAGACTCATGGAGTCTGTTTCAGTTGGTTGGTTAGACTGTTATGTGGGCCAAGAGAGCATTTAGCACTGCCTTCCAGCCCAGCTCTGCCTGGGTGCTGGCATCTAACTCAGTTCCACCATTCTCTCTGGTTTCCTTGTCAAGTGTGATATTCACCCAAGGGCACCAGTCTCTATGCTGAGAGGTGGGATCAAAGAAGCTTCGAGAAGATGTGTGTGAGCTGCTAGAAGAGCAGAGGTGAGCTTGTGTGGCTCTCCGGAGAGGGCTAAATGGCACCTTCAGATTGGAGGTGTCTCCTATCCCATGCTTCAGGTCACTGAGCAGCCTCCAGCTCAGGATGGTCAATAGGACTAGAAGAGTCCCAGCTCCAAGTTTGGGAGATGATGAGTCCTGGGCTCTTTCTGGCCTGCTCTGAGCCTGGGGAAAACGTGGCATCCTGGCTATGAATCATCATCCTCCAAGGAGATTCAGGCACCAGACAGAAGCACTCTGCCACTTGTCAGGGCCTGGGATGGGGTTGCTGATCAGGCCAAAGGGTGCATCCAGGTTGGTCATGGATGATTGAAATCTACTGGAAGCCTCAGAGCTCCACCTTCCTCATACATTGTTGAACATGGAATCGGGGAGAGCTGCATAGGCTCCAAGGAAGAACTACATGCCCGGCCACACACAGAGAATACAGGCAGTGACATAGACTTGGATGTCTGAGACTAACTTGGTTGTAATTTTTCTCTCATCAGTTCGGTGATCAAGTTCATCTTCAAACAGGTGTAGGAGAAGACTACTAATCTTGTACTCTGCCGAGCACATAGTTTTCAAGTCCTCTGGCCTCAGAGAAGGAAGCTGGAGGTCCAAGTGACAAAGACTTTGAAAACAATCTAGGAATTCACGAAGAAGAATAGCACGCACATCCAACAGCAACATTCCAAATCGATCTGGAGAGGGGCTGTCTGGCCAGAAACAGAACTTCTCATGGGCAGCACACAAGGCTTTCATCAGCTGAGCACATTGTTCCTTATATATTTTAAAGTCAAAAACTGGCTGTAAACTGGCAGAGAAAAGCTTGATAGCTGAAGCACTTAAGCATATCACATTCAACTATGACCCAGCCATATTTTGCACAGACAAGTGAAAATAGCTCAGGGGGCTTACATGCCCATTTCAAAGAAGTAAACATTTCCACTCAGCTAAAAAAGCTTCTTTGCTTGTAGAGTCCAAAGGAGGTTGTTCTGCTTGGGGTGATCCATTAACTGACTGGAATGTGGCAGATGTGTCCTTTGCGAACACATCTCCCTCTTCCAGGGCAATCCCCTCAACTATGAGCTGCCATAGTTCCTGAGGGATCCCTTCAGGGGAGTGAACAATTCTTTTCAACCCCTGGAGCAAATACGGGCCCTTCACTGGGCACTGCCATCTTGGTCCTAGACACCTAAATTCTCACATGAAAATACTTTTATAAATTAGGTTAAGCATAAGAAATTGCCATTTTTGTAGGTCAAAAACAGTCAAATAATTTCATATGACTCAACCTTATAGAAACAAAAGAAGGACAGAAAAGAATCGAGAGGAATGGAACAGGAGTGTTGAAAATCTGAGATTATGGGCTTAACTTATTAAAATGAAGAATTTTATTATTCTTTCCTCCTTAAAATTCTCCATGGAAGACACCCTTGTTAAAGAACTCCTTTGTCTAAAGCAAAGTTGCCAACAACCTGGATGAGATTCAGAATTAATATTCTCAAGTGAGAAAAGAGATGAAGCTCTGCTTTAAGAAAGGTCTGTTGACCAATGCATGCATTGACTCAATTCTGAATAGTTTCTTCTGTCTTATCCTCCAGTTCACTAATTATGTCTTTAGCTGTGTCTAATCTGTCAAAAACATCCACTAAGTTAATTTTGGTTATTGGGCTTTTTAGAATATTTTTCTTCAACTCTTCAAATCTGCTTTACATTTTACATTTTAGTTTCCAGTTCTCTGCTGAAAATTTCAAACTTAGCTTTATTTCTTAGAAGACAGCTGACATAACTGTTTTGTGGTCAACCCCTAATTCCAATACACTAAAATTTTTGTGAGTCTGCTTCTTAATTTGTGTTTCTTGTGACTTGGTCCCTTGTTTACCTGGTTATCTAACAGTGTGCTGGGCATTACATTTGGAAAAAAAAAAAAAATTGTAGGAATAATTTGAGGAATATCTTCCTTCAAAGATAATTTTTATTTGCTTCTACCAGGTTCCTAGGGTTGCTACCAGCCCAGGATTATGGCAATCCAGGTTGAAGGCTTTAAGCTTGCTGGAACTCTTAATGACTCAAAACTCAATTCAAGTTCATGCAAGGGCTGGTTTGCTTGTTATACACTCAGACTGATGTAGCCCTTTGGAAGTCCCAACTAAAAGTGGGGAATGGTTTCTAAGAGTCACCACCTTTGGCAGACTCTGGCCTTTGAATGTGGCCCTCTAGCCCCATGAGGTCACTAAAATGGAAGCTTAGTTTCATACTATTTTTTTTTCTGATTATCAAATGCCATCAGGGCAAAACTGACTTTGAGTGCTAGGCTTACCCCTCCAGATTCTTGTCTTGTAATTCCTCACTGTCTGAGTATCCCTCAGAAGCTTTTATAAGATCTTTTTTTTTTTAAACATTTGATCCAAGTTTTTACAGTTGGTCTCAGTTGAAAAGTTACTCTAAATTTACCTGCTAAAATTGCAAGCAGGAGTTGCAATCAAATGGGTCCAGGAAAATAAAGGGAAATTAACCTATTACTATGCCTTCAAATCTACAGTGGGGGTATAAAGAGACCTGCTATTTACAGGCCCAGTTGTAGACTCTCTTCCCATTCCTAGGAGAGAACTCTGAGCTCATGAAAAAGTCCAGGATGAAGGCGGGGTTATCTATTATATATGCTGCTGGGAACAGCACCACAGAAATGGGAATCTGTAGAACCCAATGTAGGTCCTTCTGCCTACTAAGAAATGGTTTTTGTTTGTTTCTGTCCCTGTATTTCAACTACTCAATCATTTTAATTCTGTCTTTCTGGGATGTTTGCTCCTCAAAAACAGATCTTTTTGCTCTTCCAGAATAAAGATATTTCTAGGAACTCTCCTCTTGTTCTCTCATCCTCTTTTTGTCCCCAAGCCACTACCTTCTTCCCAGATATTAGAGTGTTGCTCACTTTCATTAGAAACTGAGATCAGGAGGCAGAAAAGGAAAAGAGACGTTTATATTACAAACGAAATGGCTAAACGGTTACCTAAACTTTAAATGGCTCAAGAATTTCTTTTATTACAGAATCAGAAACTGAGAAAATTACTGAGTTTATTACACTGCTACAATAACATGTCTCTGTACAAACTTACACTTTCATCTAAATAAACATTTCCTAAAATTAAGATAAAATCATGTTATCCATGAAAGGCAGTAGAACACAGAGCAGACTGGCTGGGTATGAATCCTTGCTTTGCCAGTCATCAGTCACATAGCCTTGGCAAATTCACTTATTTTGTGCCTCAGGTTCCCCATCTGTAAAATGATGGTATAGTGGTATCTACTTGATAAAGTTGTAAGAATTAAGTGACTAAATGTAAAGCGTTTAAAGCATCTGACACATTGTAAGCGCTATTATTAGTGCTGTTAGGTCTTTTCCTTAGCATTTTCTTCTCAGAGCTGCTTGTCAGTTAACTAGTATGTGACCTACATGAATTTACTGCGTTATTGCTTTTGTGTTTTTAACTAATACCCGTAATGTAAACAATCACCATGATTCTGAACTGCTCTCTAAAGACATACCTAATCGCAATCCCAAACTGGACGGTACAGCCGGTCCACAGGCTGTGAACACCAGCCCCTTCACCCTCATCCCGATACTCACCGGCCATCCCTCCTCTCCCAGTCGTTTCCAGGCCTTGGCGCTTAGGACGCTGAGCCCTGCTCACATAGCCACTAAGAGAACCGCTTTGAGGCCGTTTATAACCGAAATTGGCGAAGACGCTAGAAGTCGCGAGAGAGCGGAGAAAGGGGCCCGACCTTTCCTCGCTCCCTAAACACTGAGGTTCCGGGGTGGGAAGAGACCCAGGACCTTTTGGGTGAAGGAAGAGGAGGTCCGTTGAGGGGAATCCGAGAATGCGCTGTCGGGGAGCCGTTCGGACTGGCCTGACGAAGGCCAGCTGCTTCTCGCAAAGTCCAACGACCCCGGCTTGTGAAAATCTCCGGGATTCCCATGAGAAACCCCGGAAGGGGTCTGGGAGCGGGCTTCTGAGGCAGCCACAGCTTCCGGCTCGGGTCCTTCCGGTGGCTGTCCCACCCTGCCAGGGGCTTCCTAGAGCGTGGGTCCCTGAGGCCCCGGCACTAAGTGCGGCGAAGCCGTGGGGCCTACGGGAGAGGGGCGGTCTCGCAGGGCTCCCGCCTCAGCAGAGATCCCATACGCCCGCTAACGGGAGAGGCGGGTCCTGCTGCTTTAGCCCAGCCCAGCTGGCAAGTGCCTCTGTCGCCCGGGAGAGGCAGACCAGGAACGTAGCAGATTTGGGTCAGACTGGGGGGCGCCCGGGAGCGTTCCTCCACTCTCGTTTCTGGGTCAGCGTTTCCGAGACCCAAAGGACGCTTGAGTCATCGACTATGCTTGCTGTTCCCTGGGATGCCAGGGCCGTGTGACTAAGGAAGACCAACGGTGGCCCCAGTTTGTATTTCTGATCCTCATGGGAATTAAAGTCCAGAACTAAATGGGTGAAGAGTACCGACGCTAGAATCCTTTAAACTTGGGTTCAAATTCTGGGTCCACCATTCTCAAGTTAGGTCTGGACTTGGGTCAAATTCTTAACCTCTCCAAGCCTTGGTTTCCTTGTTTGTGTAAATGAGGATAATAACGTAGTGTATATTTCATAGAGTGATTGTGACGATTAAGAGTGAGAGCGCATGTAAAAATTTAGCCTTCGATCATTTCTCTCCTTCCCCCCACCCCCTTCCCTCGTGTCTGATACCACTCATCCACATCAGACAAATGGGGCTAATTCACCTGCTTGACGCTTTTCTGGAGCACTGGTGAAGAAAAGTAAAGTGCAGGACCTGGGTAAGGGAGAAACCATTAAGAATGCAAAAGATTGACAGTCAGTGTAAGTTCACTCCAGCACTTTTACCTAACTTGGCGCCTGGCACATGGTAAACTCTTGGTAAGTACTTACTTGGATGACTGAAGACAGATCTAGGGAGAAGGAATTAAGACTAGAACAGAAAGGGGAAGGGACTCGGATGGATTAAATTTACCTACTTGACAAGACAAGTCCAAATAAACTACTTTTCCTGTCAGAAATGTATGGAGATTCTGCTGCATGCTTAAAGAGCCACCAGGTATTGGAAGTGGGAGGAAGGTCTCAGAACAAATACTAGACACCTAAGCTGAGGAAGCTTTTAGTCTATTTGAAGAGCAAATGTGATCATAGAAAGTACTATGGTGAGTACTAAATAGAATGATGCAATTTTGAGAAGAGAGAGACCTATTATTAGAATAACAGACCAGTCTTTAGATATGGCAGGAAACAATGAGATGAGACTGTGGATAGTACTGGGGAAATGTACCTGATTTTTGGAGTAGAGAGAGAAACATTCTGGAGGGTAGTAAAAGGCAGGCAAGATTGCTAATGATAGAAAAGAAGAAAAAAACCTAAATATCAGTAAGGGACTAATTACATTATAGCATATCCTATTATGGAATACTCTTCAGCTATTAAAATGATAAATTATCAATGAAAAAAAGTGAGTGACAGAACAATATAAATTCCATTTTTCTGGAAGAAAACTGTGTAGTTAGAGCAGGTAATTAATTGTGTGTGATATTTGTACATGTAATGGAAAAAGATGTGTGTAATTACCTTTGTGTCAAGAACCGTGGAGATTTTACTCTACTTGAAAGTTAACAAGTTAATCTGCCACAGTTTGTTGGATACTGACAGAAGACACTATTATTCCTGGGTCAGAGACAAAGGACATCAAGTCAATCATCATGAGCTTCATGTTCCTCTTGCCCTCAAAAGGCACGGGTAATATGGAAGAGCCCAGGTGGATTCTGCTCACACTGTGGGTTTGCATCCCAGCTTAGAAACCCTAAGCTGAAGAAAACCCAATCTTAGCCCACCTTGTCCCAGAGTGAAGCATTATTATCTTTATTATCCTAGTCAGGAAACAGATATGCTTCAGAAGAAGATACATCTTTGAAAAGATCTGAAAGAAAATCTGTCACAAGACTTGGAGAAACACCAAAGACCCTTGGAGAACTGTCTTCTAACACTCTAGGTAATAGCATTTGGAGGTAGAAGAGATGCCGGCTTTTCTACTTTACATACTCCTAGGTTCTAATTTTGATCAGATGTTTTACTATGTTAATTTTTTAAAATAAAAATAAAAGGCAAGCAAAGAAGTTTAAATTTGTTTTGGTAGGAGATAAGAAGCCAAGATGGACTAGAATTGAGGATGGTGGTTATATTGATGGAGAAGAAAAACATTTCAAAAGAAAACTGCTCTCCTTGTTGATTTCTCCTTTATATCCATATTTCATCAGGGTAAGTCAAGAAGGCCTCTCATAACTTGGAAATAGGTGATGTTATTAATTAAAAACCAAGCGTGTTTACATGAATTTAAGAAGGAAAAAGAAAACTCCAGGTCCACAGGGCTTCAGTGGAGAAGGAATAAACTTTGAGGAGTAAATAATTTCTATTATATAAATATTTTCAGATAATAAAGATGAGGTACATCCCACCCATTTTTTGAGGCTAATATATTTTTTATTCCAAATCTAACATGAACAGTGTGAGAGAGAAAATCTATAGGCCATCTCACTCATGAACATAGTTACAAAAACCCTTAGCCAAATATTAGACTCCAACAATATACTGAAAGAATGATACATCATGACCAAGATAGATTTATTCCAGTAGGTTCTTATGAGGCAGAGGAAGTAGATAGAAAAATGTAAAATAATTCCACTTCTCTCATTAAATTATTTTTGTTTTGGAAAATCTAATTATAAAATGCTATTGAAGTTAACACATAATGGGCTTGCTATTTTAAAGAATAAATATTTTTCACATTTCTAAGTATTGAGAACTACTGTGATGTTCCACACACTATATGTGAAGTGGTTCTTCTGAAGCCAAATGCAGAGCAACTGAGGAGAATTTGGAAACACCTTTGAGGCCTTAGGCATAGAGAATACTAGGAGTCTTATTAGAAACACATCCCCTGCTTATACAACAGGGAAAGCCAAGTAACCAGAGTCTAACCTTTTTTGTATTTTAGTGGGGCTGCTATTGTTGTTGGACCTAAGAACTCTAGGAAGTTTAAAATGTGTCCTCTAATTCCTGGTGTGGCTAATTCTCTTAGTGATTTCAGATGTTTAGATTCTTACTTTCTATAGTAGAAAGTCAGTAGATAATCTGTGAAAAATCAAGAAATGGCAGTATTAGCATGTTATGTAGAAATACAGAAGTAAACACCAAAAGTAAAAGGAAAGATTTAAAGTGGTTGTTACTGGGGAGTTGATGGGGAAGAGAGAAGTGATAGACCTGGTATTTTTCACTAGAAACCTAAGAGTACTATCTTTTTTTTTTTTTTAATTTATTTTTATTTGTAAAATGCGCAAATCTTAGGTATACAGCTCAGTGAATTTTTACATGTTTGTAACCATGTAACCACAACTGCAATCAAAGGTAATCACTTCTGATTTCTATCACCATAGATTAATTGTACTTGTTCTTGAACATCTGTTCATAAAAGGCTACATTCACTCAATATATTTTTGAGGTTCATCTATGTTGTTCATTTATCAGTAGCTCCTTTTTATTTCTTAGTAGTATTCCATTGCTTGAATATACCACTATTTGATTTTATATTCCCCTGTTGATGAATATTTGGGTTTTTCCAGGTGTTGACTATTATGAGGAAAGCTGCTGTAAACATTTTGTGTGGACTTATGTTTTCATATCCCTTAGGTAAATACCTAGGAATGAGATTGCTGGATCATGATGTAGGTATTTGTTTAACTTATTAGAAAATGCCAGTTTTCCAAACTGGTTGTAAAATTTTACATTCCTACAAGCACTGAGAGTTCCATTTGCTTCACATCCTCACAAGCACTTAGTATTGTCTGTCTTTTTAATTTTAGCCAATCTAATGGTGTGTAATGGTAACTCATTGTGGTTTTAATTTTGCATTTCCTTGATCATGATTTTGAGTACCTTTTTGTGTTCTTATTGGCCATTCCTATACCTCCTTTTGTTAAGTCTTTTGCTTATTTATTTTGGGTTGTCTGCCTTCTTATGTGAGAGTTCCTTTATATGTTCTGGATATCAGTTCTTCGTTTGATATATATGTTGCAAATATCACATATATATTTTCCAGGCTTTGACTTTTGTTTTCACTTTCCTACTGGTCCTTTTAATTGAGCAGAAAATTGAAATTTTGATGAAGTCAAATTTATCAATTTTTATCTCTTATCATTAGTCCCTTTTGTGTACAGTTCAAGAAATCTTTGTCTAGGTCATGACATGAATTTTCTTTTAAACTACCTGTGTGTTCAACTTTGGATTACAAACAAAACAAAACTTTTTAAAGGTAAAAGAAGAAACTGAAAATGGAACTTTACTGTTTCCAGTTACCATCTCAGCTGGGAGGCAAGAACTATGAAATAAAGAGCAAAAATGAGTGCTTTGAAGGATATTAGAAGCACTGTAACTTCTTGGTGTTTATTGTTACCTACTTGTTTAACTGTGATTAGATGATAAAACCCTTTAAAAAAATACTAAGATTTGGTTCTGGGGGGTGGATGAGATATTTTGGGGTTCAGGAAGAAAGGATAGAAATATTGGTGGTGGCTACCAGCAGGAGCAGATAGAATAGAGAACTTAAGGTGAAGCCAGGAGGTCCACCTGAAAATTCAGAATAAATGGGTAGTCAGGAAAGGTTTAAAGGGAAAAAATGTGGGACCAAAACAACCAACCCCTTACCCCAACCCCGAAATCCTATTTAGTCTGAAAAGTTAAAGCTTTAATAAAACAGGTTTATAAAGAATGAACTTAGATTTGTTTTTCAAACGTTGTGTTATTAAAACTAGAGTCACCTCCTGAAGCTTACGTCAGAGATTTAACCTTTAAAAACATAAAACGCAAAGCAGGTTTTTTAAGAAATTACTATTTGAAAATAATACATCGTGTTATTACTTTAGTGCCATAGGGATTTAAAAAATAACTATGAACTATGGCAGGAATTCCTTAAGAAATGTGCAGTCTACTTGGGAGGACTGCGTATATTTAGGAAGAGGACAGTAAGACCCAAACGCGAGCCCAGTTAATTAGCATCACCGAGGCAGAAGCCACCCTGCGTCGCTGTCCTGGCTTCCTCGGGTTCTTAGCCTCTACCTCCGGACGCCCGTGGCTCTGCCCCCGGGGGACCGTCACCCCGAACAGCGGGCAGGGGGCGCAAGGCGGAGGTGACACCAGGGTCCGTTATTTCTCAGCAGGGTGGCGGTCCCGAGCCGCAGCTCAGCCAGGGCGAGGCGCGGGGCCCGGTCCCCCGGGCAGGCCAACCATAGAGCTTCCAAACCTCCAGGATTCCTAGAGAGTTTCCGGAAGTGCCGTGGGGCTAGATGCGTGTCGGCCAGTGTTGTGCCTCCGCGGGCTTGGAAGTTAGCGGCTGGAGGGCCCTGTTTCGAGTGCGGCTCTCCTCCCCGCCCGATCTCTGGGCCCGTCCGCCCTTTGCAGCCTCCCTTCCCATCCCTGGCTGCCTCTGGGACTCTCGGTGAGTACGGTTCGGGCTCCAGGCCGGAGGAAGGGAGGCGCTTTGTGGCCTGACCAGGCCGCAGCTGCGGACAGGCCGAAGGGTCTGTGGAGGGGGCCCGTGCGGGGTTCGGCGTCCCGGGATGGTTCGAGCGCTCAGGCACGGTTTTGGGGGCCGGCGTGAGCTGGCCTAGAGTACCAAACTTTATACTGGGAGCCTGTTCTGGGGGTTCGCTTTCTTCATCGCTAATCGTTTTGTGGTATCATTTTGAAGTCGATTATTTTATTTGTCTTAAAACAGAAAAGGTTCCTCACCATTAGCTCGTTACCCAAATATTTCCAAGTTCTGAATTGTTTCCAGTTAGCAATTTTGGAAATTGCTAAGATTCTCACTTGTGTGGTGTGTGTGTGTGTGTGTGTGTGTGTGTGTGTGTGTTTAAGACATAGTTTGCTTTTTACCAATGGAAACTTTACATTTATGTTAAATTATTCTTTGGGGGGTTAAAAATGTTGACTGGATAATTGTATAAAAACCATTTTGACAATTTCTGGGTAGTATAGAATCCACTCTTATTTAGAATACCCTACTTATTTAATAAAACTTAGTAAAGCAGACACTTGGGAAATCTTGGAAGGGCCTCCATTTCCAAAACTTAGTTCAGTCATGAGCGATTTTAGTCAGGCTACATTAAAACTGCCATCACCACCACTTCTAAAAACAATCCGTATTTCAGTTGTTTAATCAGATTCGTTAGGTATATTTATGCAGCAGTCTTTGTTTTAGCAAATGCTTGCGTGCTCTGAATTTCTGTTGTGGTAGATGTTAAAACATTCAGCTAAGGCAATTTGAGATACCTACAAAGCACGTTGTTTGCTTCGCCTTCCTTGTCTTGATCTTTAATGGCTGGAAAATATCTTTCTTGTTTTGTTTTGTTTGCAGTTGCCAAACAATTCTGAAATTAGAATTAATTAGTCCAAAGGAAGAAAACATTTTTTCTATACCTATTGAAAAAATAATAATAAGCTGCAGTTGTGCCTTAATTAGTTCACAGGATTATAGCATTTGAGACCCAGTAGAAACCTTAAAATTGTCTATTTTAAATTCATAAATCAGTACACTTGGCTAAGTGTTCTTTAGAAATGGTTTGTTCAGAAGCAGACTTTATCCAGAAGGTGCTTACCAATTTAATATTGACATGTGCACATAAAACCATTTGAAAGGTAAGTACATGGTGAACTAACTTTGTAGCACATTCTTTGTACTCCATTAGTTATTGGTTGTAATCCTCAAAACTGGCAGATTAGAGAGGGAAGAGATTAAAAATGGAAAATTAGCCACTAAAAGGAGTAATCTGGATGGGGAATGGACAAGACCTGATGCCTGATTTGGTGTGATAAAATATGAAGAAACCTGATAATTAGGTGATTAATCAGTTTCACTCTTGTAACTTGATTTAATACCGATCGACAATATCAAGTTCTTGAACGGTACACACTTAACTAAAACATCTTATAGCTTGTATTGAAAAGGATTTGCTGTAAGATGGTCAATTGTTCACAAGTTAAAGATGAAACTTGACTTTAAGGAAAGTCATAATATGGTAAGATTATGAAGCTACAGCATCACAGTCTAAACAATTAGACCTTATAAATTATATCCTGTGGTGATGAGTTTTAAGTTTTTGACATTTAAAAAAACCCATAAGTAGCTATTTTAAGAAAAATGAAGAATTCCGTTGTTAAATTTTAATTAATTAAAAAAATAAGTTAGTTTAAATAATAGATATTAATCCTGTCCAAAACAAAATTGATTACCCCTTACGTCAAACCCTCCATGAGATCTCAATGTCTTGACAAATTCACTGTTTCCCCAAATCGCACCATTCCAGCAAAGTCTTCATCCATGAATAATCCTCCTTATGTTAGTCATCACATTTTACTTATCTCTTCTTGCTCCTTGGTTCTTCCAATCTGTATTTTACTCCCCACACTATTGTTCCCACATCTGTCTGATTTTAAAGATAATTTTTCAGGGAAGCGGGTGTGGCTCAATCAATAGAGCTCCCGTTTACCATATGGGAGGCCCCGGGTTCGCTTCCCGGGGCCTCCTTGTGAGGGCAGGCCGGCCCGCGCGGCGCGGTGGGCTGATGCAGCAAGACCTCGCAGCAAGGGGGAGATAAGCAGACACAGAAAAAACACACAGCAAAATGGACACAGCAAACACAAGCAGCAAGGGGGGGATAAATAAATAAATCTTTTTTAAAAATAAATAAAGATAATTTTTCAAATTCCGTTTTTGCACACATTTCCCAAAGTAGGGTGCTTAACCTATCTGGAGTTCTTAGAAGGGTTTCTGATCTAAAGTTTGCTGAAATTGATTATAAAATTTTGTGCCTATGGGCATTTTTCTGGGGAGAAGATCTGGTTTTTATTAGACTGAAGAGTCCATGGACAACTCCCCCCCCTCCCCGCCACCAACCCCTTAAAAAAAAACCCTGAAAGGTAAAAAAGCACTCTGAAGAGTCATGTCAGGAACTACATGTAATCTCATTCCCCCTACCCCCCCAAGTGTTTAATTCTGTCTCCTTTTGGACTATAGATTTGTGTTTTTTATCTTGGTGTTGCATCTCTTGCCAGCTCTTTTGGATATATTGCCTTTGGTTATGCTCTTCTCCATTCTCCACAATGCTGCTGTTGTGATCTTTCTAGCGTGCGTATATGTGATATGACATCACTACTGAAAAAGGGATACAAAGTAAAAGATCATTGCTACATAAAATTGCAAGAAGGCCATGGCCATAGACTGATATTTGCATACTCTCCATAATGTGATAAGTTCTATATTTGGACTGTGTACAAAATTCTTCCACAAGAAGGAGCACCTGAATCTGCTAGGGGATGACAGAATTCATGAAAAAGGTAATAGGTAAGCTGAGACTTTTACATTGGAGTTGAATGATTTCAGCTCAACAAAGATTCATTAACCTTGGCATTAACAGTGTGGGCCAGATAGTTCTTTGCTGTGGGGGGCTGTGTTGTGCATCATGTGATGTTTAACAATATCCCTGACCCCTACCTACTAGATGTTAGTAGCATACCCCCTGCCCACCTCCACCCTGTCAGTGTGACAGCCAAAAATGTTTCCAGAATTGCCAAATGTTCCTGAGCTAGAGTAGCAGTAGAATGGAGGTATGAGAAAGCCACAATCAGAAAATACTGTAGGAAGGTGAGTTAATAGCAGATAAAGCTGGGCAAGTTTGCATATCATAAAGGACCTTGCATACCATGCTAAGGAGTTTGGCTCTCTGTTGAAAGATTTTGAGGAGGGGAGTGATAGTCTGTATTTGTTAGAACAGTCTCTCTGGCAGCATTGTGGAATTTGAATGGGAAAAACAGCATAACCAAAGGCAGGAAGACTAGTTAGCACTGCAACAGTTGGCAAGAGATGATGTCTAATACCAAGGATAATACCATAAACCTATAACCCACAAAGAAATAGGACCATGAAATCATGCTTCTTGCTTCTAAACCTCACTCTTACATATATAGACACAGTGTGTGTTAGGTATTTTAAATATAGCCCTCTAACATTCTTTGGTTCTATCGATAAGATATACGGACCTCTACTCATGGGGAATAGGCAGTTAAGTTAGGAAGTCAAAACACCTATATAATGAATAATACAGTTATGAGAGACGTGACAGGTATAGAGAAAGGAAGAAGTCATTTCAGGCTTTTAAAGGAAAATAGGTACTTTGGGCACTGATGAAAGAAAGACAAATAAATGGAGAGACATGCTGTGTTCATAGACTGGAAAACTCAATATTGTTGAAATGTCATTTTCCCCCAAACTGAGCTATAGATTTAAAACATCCAGAATTTTTTTTTTTAATGGACAAGTCAATTCTAAAAGTTATATCAAAAGGCAACAGAAATAGAATAGCCAAAACCACTTCAAAAATGAAAAACAAAGTTGCAAGACACACATTACCTGATTTCAAGAGTTAAAAAGTCACATCAAAATGATCTCATGTTGATAATATATAGTGGAACAAATGTAGATTCCAGAAATAGACCCACACATATATGGCCAATTTCTGACAATAATGCAAAGGCAATTCACTGGAGAAAGGATAATCTTTTTAGCAAATGGTGCTAGAACAATTTGATATCCATATGCAAAATAAACGAATGTCCATATCCCAAACTCTATATAAAAATTAACTCGAAATTGATCATAGACCTATGTAAAACTTTTAGAAGAGACATAGGATATGACACCAAAAGCACAATCTCTAAAAGAAAAAAAAAATTGATATTAGACTTAAAAAAAAAAACAAAAAAAAACACTGCTCTTCAAAAGATACTGTTAAGAGAATGAAAAGATAAGACTGGGGAAAAAATACCTCCAAATTACATATTTGATAAAGGACATAACCAGAATATGTAAGGAATTCTCAAAACTCAGTAATAAAAAAAAAACCTAAATAGTTTTGAAGAGATACTTCATTAGAGACGATATAGAGACAGGAAATAAGCACTTGAAAAGATGCTCAACACTATTAAGACAGTAGGGGAATGCAAATGAAAACCATCATGAGATACCACTACATACCTATTAGAATGTCTAAAATTAAAAAAAACAAACAAAAAAACTTTAAAACTGATGATTCCAAGTGCTTGTCAAGATGTGGAGCAACTGCAACTCTCATACATTGCTAGTGAAATGTGAATGATAGAGCCACTTTGGAACAGTTTGGCAGTTGCTTATAGAGTTATATATATATACTTACCATATGACCCAGCAATTCCACTTCTTAATATTTACCCAAGTGAAATGAAAACTTATGTTGACACAAAAACTCATGTGCAGATGTTTGATGGCTTTATTGTGATCACAAAAAAACTAGAAACAACTCATATCACTCACCTGGGGGATGGATAAACAAATGTACATCCATATAAAGAATAAGCTACTGATACATGCATCGACATTAATGAATCTCAAATGTATTTTGCTAAGTAAAAGATGACAGACTCAAAAGGCTACATTCTATATGATTTCATTTATGTTATGTAACATTCTGGAAGGTCACTAGTGTGTGGGATTAGACTTAACTGGATTGACAGGGCATCCAGGTTCTTTGTGTGAGACCAGTACTCTGAAGAAAGTTCTAGAGCTGGAGATAAGGTCCACAATACAAGATTAACCTTGACATAGGAGGAAAGGTGGGGAGCTGGTAGGGTAATGAGTGTGAAATGGAAAAGAAGAAAGTGTTCGGACGGCTCTTGACAGTGTGTAACTAGAGCTAGATTATATGGAAGTTGATCTCATCTTTTGAGTGAGAGGAAGGTTGGGAGCTGAAGTGTATGGAAACAAATCAGTACAGCTTCTGTAGGAAACTAGAAGGAGTCAGTGAGCAGCACCGAGGGCCAGCTGAGGTTATATATGGAATTTGAAATAAACCCAGTCTACATGGTTTCCTGACTTTGTTTAGCTGTTCTCCACATCCCCCAGATGAGTTTGGCATGGCTGGCATGACAGAAGGTTAAGGATATAAGGGGTCTAGGGAGTGGATCATTTAAATGGCTGAACCATGAAGTCCATGGAGCTTGTGAAGATATCTTAGTAAATTACTATGGCCTTTAGTGTCTCTTAACCGTGTTGTCATTTTCTCAAACCCTCAGAAGTACCCTTAGGGAAGAGGACCTTGGAAGGTTCTTCTCCAAGAAGATAAAGAAGGTAGTGGAAACGAGCCTCCTGAGCCTTGCCAGCCCTAAATGGCTGCAGAATCAAGACAGCCTTCAGCTTCATCCCCACCAGACCAGGCTCCTGAAGAGGACCTTGTAATTGTCAAGGTAGAGGAGGATCATGGTTGGGACCAGGCATCTAGTCTGCATGAAAATAACTCTCCTGGCCAAGAGCTGTTCCGCCTGCGCTTCAGGCAACTATGCTACCAGGAGACACTAGGACCCCGAGAAGCTCTGATCCAACTCCGGGCACTTTGCCATCAGTGGCTGAGGCCAGATTTGAACACCAAGGAGCAGATCCTGGAGCTGCTGGTGCTGGAGCAGTTCTTGACCATCCTGCCCGAGGAGCTCCAGACTCTGGTTAAGGAGCATCAGCTAGAGAATGGAGAGGAGGTGGTGACCCTATTGGAGGATTTGGAAAGACAGATTGATATACTAGGGCGACCAGTAAGTAGAAGGAGGTGTGCATGCTGCAACTGTGGGAGTCCTGGAAGCTGGGTGGAGGGACATTGACCCCACAGTGTGAGAATACTGAGCATTGGTTTCTGTTAGGTGAAGTTGAAAATAGTTGCAGTTGTAATGTGGCATGAGTTGTATTTGTAGTTTTTGTTTTTGTTTTTGTTTTTTAGTTTTACAAAGCACATAAATGCAATTTTTATCCTCACAACATCCCTACAACTTTATTGGTGTTCCCATTTGCTAGAAGGGAAACTGATGCATAGGGAGCTTAAATTGCTTTCTCAGGAGCTCCCAGAGTTAAAGTAAAACTAACTCCAGAATTCAAGTCTCCTAGTTCCTTATCAAAGGTTCTTTCCACTGAACAGCACTGCTTTAAGTTTCTGTTTGTCATTCTCCTTCCCCTACCATGGAAGCACTAAATACTCGTGTTTCATACAGCAGGGAAGGCATCAGCAGAAATCTTTGCCTTCACTGAAATCAGTGAGCAGAAATGATTCCTAGTAAATGAGATTCTGCTTCTTTCTGTCCCCCAGCATGTATTCCTGTAGATGTGCTTTTTAGTTGTCTTCTTTACCCCATTCACTACATTTCTCAAAGGGATTCCCTTGTAATCCATCTGTACCATTGTTTCCAGGTCCCGGCTCGTGCACATGGACAGAGAGTACTCTGGGAGGAGGTGGTGCATTCAGAATCTGCACCTGAGCCTCCAAGTACTCAGCTCCAACCACAAGAGAGCTCAGCCCCAGCCACTAGGCCACAAGAGAGAGGTGAGGAGCCAGGTTTTATTGGTAAGGAAGGGGAGATTTGGAAAGGGAAGAAAATACATTTGGGATGCCTGTCTAGTTCCTAGACAACCGTGACCTAGAATCAGTGTTTACAGACCAGTCTCAAGATGGGATTTATCTAGGCATCAAATATAGCCTCTCGTTCCAGTGGTAAATGCAAGAACAAATTTGGGGATTATTTATGTATTCACACATGTACAAATACAATGTATTTGTATTTATAACAGGCTTTTTTGAGGTTTTCCTGGTATCATGATGCCACTTTATTTGTAAATATTTCAGTCTGTATTTCCTCAAAGAAGAGCATTCTCTTAGATAACCACAATAAATTCATCACAATTAGGAAATGTAACATTAATATAATGCATTGGTATAATAATATAATATCTACTCCACAGTTCATATTTTGCCAATTGTCCTAATAATGTTCTTTTTAGTCCAGAGTCCAATCCAGAATCACATATTGCTATTGTTATGTCTCTTAAATCTCCTCTAATTTAGGATAATTCCTCAACCCTTTTTTTTTTTTTGTCTTTTATGATCTTGACAAATTTGAAGAATACAGGTCAGTTATTTTGAGAATATAGGTCTGCAATTTGGGTTTGTCCGATGTTTGCTCATGTTTAAATTCAGGTTGTACATATTTGGCAGGAACATACCAGAAGTGATGCTGTCTCCTTCTGAGGGGCACAGTAGCAGTTTGTCCTGTTATTGGTGAAGTCAGCTTTTGTGACTTGGTTAAGCTTATTCTTGCTAGGTTATTCTTGTCAGGTTAATCGTTGTGAAGTTTCTGTTTTCCCTTAATTAGTA
>JAQZBX010021738.1:0-32063 GCA_029593785.1 Cabassous unicinctus
TATTTTTTAAGATTTTCTGTATATAGGATCATATCATCTGCAAAGAAGGAAGGTTTTGTTTCTTCCTTTCCAAATTTAATGTCTTTTATTTCTTTCTCCTGCCTAATTTCTCTGGGAACAGCTTTCAGTACAAGGTTGAATAACAGCGTGACATTGGTTGTCTTCTTTTGCCAAAGGGCTGTCAATACAAAGTACCAGATTTAGCCTGTTATAATGGAATTTAATATAAAAATGATACTAATTATTTTATTCCAGGAGTAGCAGTCGGGCATAATAACTTATAAGCATGAAATTATTTTGTTTATGATGCAATTTCCCTTAAGGCATTCTTTCTTCCTGAGAAAAAAATTTCCTTTTTGGGAATTGTCCGTATCCCATTGGAACAAATTGCCACACATAACAAGATAACTAGGAAAATCATCGGATTTTCGACCACACAAACTCAGAGCAATGAAATCCAAGGGTAGAGCAAGAAATGCGAGAGAATGTGAAACTATTATCTCAATCGAGGGCCAACATTTTCAAAAGTCACCAGACTCCAGAAAAATCAACTTTTAGTGCTGCAGACTAATTATTTGAACTTGGGGACATGGAGGAAGGGATCTTTGGAAAAGAAAGCCTCAGGAGGTAATCCACTGCTAAAAATAGAATCGAATGAGAAGAAAGGACTCCTGGGGAAAAGAAATTGCACCATAATTCTCAAAATTAGAATGGAAATGAATAAAAATTCACTAGCCATCTCAAGACTATGAAGAAAAATTAAAACACAAAATCCTTTAATAGAGACACACCACATACACAAAAATTTACAGACATGTTGAAGGCAGGGCTTGGAAAATAGTTTTGAACATATGGCATGTTCTGTGCTAGGGTGGAAAAATGTCATGATATTTTATCATGTTGTAAGAAATATTCCACCAAGGTATCCTGTGATGCTCAAAGAAAGTTTTGTAAATAAGATAATAAAGTGCATAAATTTTTGGCTAATTTACAGATACTGTTAAAAATGTGTCTTTACAGAAACAAGAATAAGCAGTTTGGAAGTGAAAACTAGTTAAAAATCAAATTAGGGTGAGAGTCTCTGATATCAAAATTTGGTGTATTTAAAAAAGAAAAAAAATTTAGTACTCGGTAAAATAGAGTTTTAAAAGAATGGTTAAATATCTATTATCATCTACTAGTGAAACTTGACTTAGAGAGAAGGAATTTTTCCATAAACCCTGTCAATGAAAATTGTAAATGAAAATTTTCACCTAATTAAATTGTAAATTATTTCAATTTCAGAGGCATCAGTAATATGATTTTTTGTGGAATGCCTTTTTCAAATAAATTTTTGGAACCAATTTTCTTCCTAATTTTTATGAAATAATGTTAAACTACTCTAACTTGGAGAAAAGTAATCAGAGGAAAGCAAATTCTTCTCAGTGATTCACGCATTTTTTAAATATTCACAAATATAAATCGATAATTCAGGGGCAATCATTTTACATGACTTCATGATTGTTTAATTAATGGTTATGAATTTCCATGATTTGTTTCAAGAAAGCCATTCCTGATTTTCTGGATATTTTTGTGTCATTATTCAATGCAGTGGGATTGTGATGTAAGTATCCATATATATAAGAGTTCTTATGTCATATTGTAATTTTTTAGAAATAATTCGAAATAAAATCAAATTAATTCTTTCAAAGAAAGCAGAATCCACAGTCACACACACACACAAAGCTGGAACTCAGAATAAACAGTTTCTAAACTCAGAATTTCTACTATGCCTTGGGAAAGTATCTTCCACACAGAATAGAAAAGGGATTGGTAAGGACCAATTGTTGACAAAGAGGGAGTCAACTATTCACAAGATATCATGGTGGAGATGAATGGTTCATAAAAATAAGGACTTAGTCCATCAAGGAGAATATATTGCCAGCCATTTTATGCACACGTGATTATAGAATTCAACAATGAAGAGAAAAAAAGGACCTCTTTAGAGAAATAGGTAATTCCAAAATTTCCTATTTGACTCCCACCAGCCACTTTGACTTCATCAATTTTTTGAAGTTTATGTCAATCATGCATAAACATACAAAAACTTACCATTTTGAGCAAAACACATGACATTACAATATAAGGGGGCATAATTCCTTAGAGTGCACCTATGCACACATCTCTAGGAGGAAATTGAATTGTGAATCATTTTTTTAAACTTAGCTAGATTGTCTTTCAAAGACGACTAATGAGTTTGAATGATATCACATTTTCTGTCCTTTTTCTGACATCAAATATTTTTTAAACAAACCTGTTTCAATGATAAATATTAAACCAATTTCCTATTCATCAAATGTGTACATTCCCTGGTGATTGATATGTTAACAGAAGCAATCATTGCTCTCCTCAATCATTATTAAACAATTTCAATATATTTATAGGAAAGAAAGAAAATCCAGATGAACTAAGAAAAAATAATTCATCTCTCAAACCCTTTGTTTGCACTGCCATATATAGGTGTTTTTCTGGGAGTCCTTAAAAAAAATTTTTTTTATCTATTCCTTCCATGGATATATGATTACATACCACATCATGGAGAGAAAGGTAGCAATGAATTGCCTTTTTAAACGTGTTCCAAACATCTTTAATATAAAATTATATGCTGAAATGGATATAAATTTGACAGAAAATGTAAATTTTAATTGGAAGTGAAGTTTGGTTTGATTTAATATAATCAATGATAAGAAAGAGGTAGTATGACACAAACACTCATAAAAGAAAATAATTCATCTGATAAAATGGAAATGAATAAAAGCAAAATTCTTATTACTTTATTATAGGTAGAACATTCAGACATAATAATCTCTCAAGGCATAAAGTATAATTTTTTTACCATGCAATTCCCATTAAGGCATTCATTCTATCTGAGTAAAAAATTCCTCTTTGGGAATTGCTCACATCCCATTGACACAAATTCTGACCTATAACAAGATTGCTAGGTAAACCAACGTATTTCCAATGAGAGAAACTCAGAGCAATCGAATCCAAGACCAGAGTAAAAAATGAGAATAAAGTGAGAAATAAATGTCATCTCAAAGGAGGATCAACATTATCCAAAGACCCCCGACACCAGACACATCCATTTTATTGCTGCAGAGTAATTATTCAGAAGTTAGGTGCATGGAGGATGGGATCCTTGGAAAAGGCAGCAGCAGGAGAGAAAGCACTGCTAAAAATATAAAAGAATGAGAAAAATGGAATCTTCAAGAAAGAAATTTCACCCTAATTTTCAAAATTAGCCATAAAAAATTTTCACTGGAAAACTCAGCACTGTGTGGAAAAACTAAAACACAAGAGTCTTTAAAGGAGACACACCACATACACACAAATTTCTTGACATGTTGAAGGCTTGTCTTGGAAAAGGGTTTTGCACATATGGTATGGTCTTTGGCCAGGGGGAAATAAGGTCATGATATTTTATCATGATGTAAGAAATATTCCACCACGGTGTCATGTGATGTTCAAAGAAATTTTATGAGCATGATGATCGAGTGCATAAATGTTTTATTAGTTTACAGATTCTGTTAAAAATGTGTATTTACAGAAAGAAGAATGTGGCAGTTTGGAGAGAAAAACCAGATAAAGCTGAGATTAGTATGATAGTCTTTCATATCCAAATTTGGTGTATTTAAAAAAGAAAAAAAATTTAAAGTACTCAGTAAAATGCAAGTTTAAAAGAATGGTTAAATATCTATTATCATCTACAAATAAACCTTCACATAGAGGGAAAGAATTTATACACACACCGTGACAATGCTAATTGGAAATGAAACTTTCAGCCCTTTTAAATAGTAAATTCTTTAAAATTAAGAAGCTTCAGTGATATGAGATTGTGTGGAATGTCTTTTTCAAATAAATTTTTAGAACTGATTTTCTTCATAATTGTTGATCAAATAGTATTAAACAACTCTAACTTGGAGAAAAATAATCAGTGGAAACCAAATTCTTCTCAGTTTTTCCTCCATTTATTATAATCACAAATTTAAAATGATAGTTTAGAGTAAATCATATTACATGACTTCATGATTGTTTACTGAATGGTTAGGAGGCTCCAGGATATGTTTCAGGAAATACTATGCTGATTTTCTGGAAATCTTTGCATCAGTCTCCTGTGCAGTGTGATTGTGATATAGGTATCCATATATATATAAGTGTTCTGATGCCATATTGTAATTTTTCAGAAAGAATTGGAAATAAAATCAAACTCATTCTTACATAGAAATCAGAATTCACAGTTCCACAAACAAAACGAGGGATCTCAGTATTAGCAGCCCTCAAACTCAAAATTTCTCTGATTGCTTGTGAAAATCTCTTCACACAGTACAGAAACGTGACTGGTAAGGTCCATTAGTTGACAATGAGGGAGGCAATGATTCACAAGTTATCATGAGGGAGAGGAAGTGTTCCTAAAAATAAGGACCTAGTCCATCAAGGAGAATATACTGCCATCCATTGTATGCACACATGATTATAGAATTCAACAGGAAGAAAAACAAAAAAGGACCACTTTAGAGAAATAGGTAATTACAAAATTTCTTCTTTGACTCACCATACCCTCTTTAACTTCATCAAATTTTTAGCAATGGATATAATTCATACATGAACATACAAAAACTTGTAGTGAAGAGCAAAACACATGACTTTACAAAGTAAAGATGTATAACTCCTTAGTATGCACCTATGCACACATCTCAAGGAGGAAATTGAATTGGGAATCATTTTTAAATACTTGAAGAGACCGTCTTTCAAACACGACTAAGTATGAATGATGACACAAGTTAGTGTGCTTTTTCTGACATAAACAGTATTTTTTAAAATAAATCTATTTAAATGATAAATATTAAACCAATATCCTATTTATTCAATGTGAACATTCCCTGGTGATTGGCACGTTCACAGAGGCGTGCATTGCTCTCTTCAATCATTATTAAACCCTTTCAATATTTCTATTGTAATTATAATAAAGAAAGAAAATCCAGATGATCAAAGAAGCAATTATTCACTTCTCAAAAGCTTTGTTGTCACTGCCATATAGAGATGTTTTTCTGGAAATCCTTGAAATCAATTTTTGGTTATCTATCCATTCTATTGATATATGATCACATACTATAACATGTGAAGGAAGGGAGCAATGAAGAGTCTTCTAAACATGATGCAAATATCTTTAATATAAAATTATACACTGAAATTGATATGATTGACAGAAAAAACAAATTTTAAAGGAAGTAAAATTTGGTTAGATTTAGTATAATTAATGCTATGAAAGAGATGGTATAACACAAACACTTATAAAGAATAATAATTAGTTTGATATAATGGAAATTAATATAAACAAATTCTAATTATTTTATCACAGGAGTAGCATTTGGCATAATAACTTCTAGGCATGAAATAATTTTTTTTCCAGAAATTTCCATTAAGTCATACGTTCTTTCTAAGAAAACAATTCCTCTTTGGGAATTGCCCATATCCCATTGGCACAGATTCCCGCACACAACAAGATCCCTTGGAAAACCATCATATTTCCAACAAGAGACATTCAGAGAAATGGAATCCAAGGGCAGAGTAAGAATGTAGAATACAATGAAAAACTATTGTCATCTAATTGGAGGGCCAACATTATCAAAAGTCACCAGACACCATATACATCAAAGTTAAGTGCTGCAGAATAAATATTTAGAACTCGGGGCTTTAGAGGATGGGGTCTTTGGAAAACACTGCCTCAGGAGAAAAGGTATTGCTAAAAATAGAAAAGAAAGAGAAGAAAGGAATCCTAGAGAATAGAAACTTCTCTCTAATTCTCAAAATTATAATGAAAAGGAAAAAAAAATTGACTAGCCTATGCAGGACTATGTGGAAAAATTTAAAACCAAGAGTCTTTAAAACTGACACACCAAATAAAAAAAACTTTTTGGACATGTTGAAGGCAGGGCTTGAAAAATAGATTTTAACATGTGATATGGTCTGTGACTACAGGGAAATGATGCCATAGTATTTTATCATTATGTAAGAAATATTCCACCACAGTGTCCTGTGATACTGGAGGAAAGTGCCATGAGGTTTTAGATTGAGGGCATCTATGTTCTGTTAGTTTACAGATTCTGTTAAAATATATGTTTTTACAGAAAAAAGAATGTGGCAGTTTGGATGTGAAAACTAGATGTAACTCAGATTAGGATGATACGGTCTCATAGTAAAATTTGTTGTATTTAAAAAAGCAAAATTAATTTTACTGTATTCAGTAAAATACAATTTTAAAAGAATTTTTAAATATCTATTAACATCTACAATTAAATCATTACATACAGAGAAACAATTTGTCTGCACCATCAATGCTAATTGAAAATGAAACTTTTTAACCCTTTTAAATCGTAAATTCTTTAAAACTAAGAGGCTTCAGTGATATGAGTTTGTGTGGAATGCCTTTTACACAAATATTTTTGGAACTGATTTTCTTCCTAATAGTTACTGAAATAATATTATGCTACACAAATTGGAGAAATATAACAGGAGGAAACTTAATTCTCCCCAGTGATTCCTCCATTATATAATAATCACAAATTTAAATCAATAATTCAAAGGAAATCATTTTACATTACTTCATAATTGTTTACTGAATACTTAGGAGGTTCCAGGTTTCGTTTCAAGAAAGGCTTTATTGATTTTTTTTGATATCTTTCTGTCATTCTCCTGTGCTGGGGGATTGTGATGTAGGTACCATATATATATGTGCTCTTATGCCATATTGTAATTTTTCAGAAAGAATTGGAAATAAAATAAAACCCATTTTTGCAAAGGAAGCAGAATCCACAGATACAGAAACAAAAGGCTGTAACTCAGATTAACAGCTCCCAAAATCAAAATTTCGCCTATGCCTTGTGAAAATCTCTTCCAAAACAGCAGACAAAAGTCACTAGTAAGATCCAATACTTGACAAAGAGGAAGTCCATTATTCAAAAGATATCATGGGGGAGGATAATCATTCATAAACATAAGGACTTAGTCCATCAAGGAGTATATACTGCCATCCATTCTAACATATTTGATTATAGAGTTCAACAATGAAGGAAAACAAAAAAGACCACTTTAGATAAATAGGTAATTACAAAATTTCCTGTTTGACTCACAACAATCTCTTTCCTTTCATCAAGTATTTAGCGACAGATATCATTCATACACGAACATACAAATCTAGTAATGAAAACCAAAACACATGATCTTACAAAATAAATGGCATAACTACTTAGAGTGCACTTATGCACACATCTCAAGGAAGAAATTGAGTTGTCAATCAATTTTTAAATTTGGCCAGAACGTCTTTCAAACACGAATAGTAAGAATGATGTCAAAATTTCATTTGCTTTTCCTGAATTCAACCATATTTTTTAAAACAAATCTGAATGATACATGTTAAAACAATATCCAATTTATCCAATGTGTACATTCCTTCATGATTGGCATATTCACAGAGGCGTGCATTGTTCTCTTCAATCCTTATTAAACCCTTTCAGTATTTCTATAATAATTATCATAAAGAAAGAAAATCCAGATGAACAAAGAATAAATTATTCACCTCTCAAACCCTTTGTTGACACTGTCATGTAGAAATGTTTTTCTGGGAATCCTTGAGCAAATTTATTGGTTATCTATCCATTCTTTTGATTTATGGTCAAATACAAAATCATGTGGGGAAAGGGAGCAATGAATGGCCTTCTTCAACGTTTTGCAAATGCCTTTAATATAAAATTATATGCAGAAATGGTAGTGTTTGACAGAACATGTAAATTTTTAAAGGGAATGAAATTTGTTTAGATTTCATATAATCAATGATATGAAAGATATAGTATGGTACAAAAACTTATATGGGAAATAAAATTCTAATTATTTTATTCCAGGATTAACATCGGGGATAATACTTCAAGGAATGAAATAATATTTTTTTAATCAAGAAATTTCCATGAAGGCATTCATTCATTCAGAGAAAAAAATCCTCCTTAGGAATTGCCCATATCCCTTTGGCACAAATTCCCACACATAACACGATCCCTAGGAAAACCATCATACTTCCAAACAGACATTCAGAGCAATGGAGTCCAAGGGCAGAGCAAGAAATGAGAACACAATGAGAAACCATTGTCATCTCAATAGAGGGCCAACATTATAAGAAATCACCAGACACCAGGTTTCCAAATTTACGTGCTGCAGACAAATTATTTAGAACACGGGGCTTTGGAGGATGGGATATTTGGAAAAGAATGCCTCAGGAGAAAAGGCATTGCTAAAAATAGAAAATAAAAAGAAGAAAGGAATACTGGAGAAAAGAAACTTCACTCTAATTCTCAAAATTATAATGAAAATGGAAAAAATTCACTCGCCAACTCATACTATGGGGAAAAATTTATAACCAAGAGTCTTTAAAACAGACTCAACAAATACACACAACTTTCCAGAGATGTTAAAGGCAGGGCTGGAAAAATAGTTTATAACATGTGATATGGTCTGATAGAAGGGGGAAATGATGCCATGATATTTTATCATGATGTAAGAAATATTCCACCACGTTGTCATGTGATCCTGGAGGAAAGTGCTATGAGTATGCAGATTGGGGGCATAAATGTTACGTTAGTCTACAGATTCTGCTAAAAAATTTGTTTTTACAAGCACAAGTATGGGGCAGTTTGGAAGTGAAAACTAGGTATAATTCAGATTAAGATGATTCTCTCTCATGAGAATTTGTTGTATTTTAAAAGCAAAATTAATTTTACTATACTCAGTAAAACACAATTTTAAAAGAATGGTTAAATATCTATTAACATCTACTATTAAATCTTTACATACAGAGAAACAATTTTTTTCCACCCTGTCAATTTTAATTGAAAATGAAACTTTTTAGCCCTTTTAAATAGTAATTTTTTTAAAAAAATAAGAGGCTTCAGTGATATGAGTCTGTGTGGAATACCTTTTACACAAATATTTTTGGAACCGATTTTCTTCCTAATACTTAATGAAATAATATTAAACTACACAAATTGGAGAAAAATAATAGGAGGAAACTTAATGTTTCTCATTGATTACTCCATTTTTTTAATAATCACAAATTTAATTTGCTAATTCAGTAGAAATCATTTTACATGTCTTCATGATTGTTTACCGAATGTTTAGGAGGCTCCAGGATTTGTTCCAAGAAAGCATTTAATGATTGTCTCAATATGTTTCTGTCATTCACCAGTGCTGGGGGATTTCGATGTAGATATCCATATATATATAAGTGTTCTTATTCCATATTGTAATTTTTTAGAAAGAATTGGAAATAAAATCAAACTCATTTTTACAAAGAATACAGAATCCACAGATACACAAATGGAACGCTAGAACTCAGATTTACAGCTCCCCAAATCAAATTTTCTCCTATGGCTTGTGAAAGTCTCTTCCCACACAGCAGAGAAAAGTCACTGGTAAAGTCCAAATGCTGGCAAAGAGGGAGTCAATTATTTACAAGATATCATAGGGGAGAAGAATTGTTCAGAAAAATAAGGACCTAGTCAAAAAAGCAGAATGGATAGCCCTCCCTTATATGCACACGTGATTATACAATCCAACAATGAACAAAAGGAAAAAAAGTATGGCTTTAGAAAAATAGGTAATCCCAAAATTTCCAGTTTCACTCACAACACCCTCTTTCCCTTCCTCAATTTTTTAGCGATGGATGTCATTCATACATGAACAAACACAAACTTGTAGTTAAGAGCAAATCACATGAACTAAAATAAAAGGGCATAACTACTTACAATGCACCTATGCACACATCACAAGGAGGAAATTTAATTGTGATTCATTTTATAAAACTTAGTCAGAGAGTCTTTCAAACACGACTATAAAGTATGTATGATACTCCAATTTTGTGTGCTTTTTCTGACATCAGCAATATTTTTTTAAACAAATCTTTTTCAATGATGAATATTAAACCAGTATTCTATTTATACAATGTGTACATTCCCTGGTGATTGGCATTTTCACAGAGGTATGCATTCCTCTATTCAATCATTATAAAACACATTCAATATTTCTCTAATAATTATAATAAAGAAAGAAAATTCTGATTGACAACAAAATAATTATTGACCCCTGAAATCCTTTGTTTACACTGCCATGTAGAGATGTTTTTTTGGGTTTCCTTGAAAAAATTTTATGGGTCATCTATACATTCTCTTGATATATGATCAAATACCACATCATGTGGAGAAATGGAGCAACGAATGTCCTTTTTAAACGTGTTGCAAATGTCTTTATTATAAAATTATACGCTGAAATGTGTATAAGTTTGGCAGAAAATGTACATTTAAAAAGGGAGTGAAATTTGGTTAGATTTAGTATAGTTAATGATAAGAAAGAGATGACACAAACACTTATAAAGGAAAATAATTCATCTGATATAATGGAAATTAATTAAAAGAAAATTCTAATTATTATATTATAGGGAGAACATTCTGATATAATAATATTCCAAGGTATGAAATCATTTTTTTCACCATGCATTTTCCATTAAGGTATTCATCTTTCAGAGTAAAAAATTCCTCTTTGGGAATTGGCAAAATCTCATTGTCACAAATTCTCACACATAAAAGATCACTAGGAAAACCATCATATTTCCTATGAGAGATACTCAGAACAATGGATTCCAAGGACAGGGGTCTAAATGAGAATAGAATGAGACACTACTGTTATCTCAATGGATGGCCAACAGTATCAAAATTCACCAGATGCCAGATACATCCATTTTAGTGTGGCAGAGTAATTATTTGGAACTCGGGGACATGGGGATGGGATCTTTGGAAAGGGCAGGAGCAGGAGAGTAGGCAAAGATAAAAAAGGAAAGAAAGAGAAGAATGGAATCCTGGAGAAATAAAATTGCACCTTAATTCTCAAAATGAGAATTAAAGGGAAAGAAAATCTGCTAGCCAACTCATGACTATATGGAAAAATAAAAACACAAAGTCTTTAAAACCAAAACACCACATACACACAACTTTCCAGACATATTGAAGTCAGTGCTTTTTAAAAATTTTTGAACATATGGTATGGTCTGTGGTTACAAGGGAATAATATCATCATATTTTGTCATGATGTAAGAAATATTCCAGCATGATATCATGTGATGTGCAAAGAAACTTTTATGAGGATGATGATCGAGTGCATACATTTTTTGTTAGTTTGCTGGTTCTGTTAAAAATGTGTATTTACAGAAACAAGAATGCAAGAGTTTGGTGGTGAAAACTAGGTATAACTCAGCTTAGGATGATACTGTCTTACATGCAAATTTGGTGTATTTAAAAAATTTAGTATACTCAGAAAAATACAAGTTTAAAAGTATGGTTAAATATCTATTAGCATCTAGTAATAAACCTTTACTTAGTGAGAAAGAAGTTTTCCACACATCTTGTGAATGCTAATTGAAAATGAAACTTTTTCTGCCCTTTAAATAGAAAACTCTTTAAAATTAAGAGGCTTCAATGATATAAGATTTTGTGGAATGCCTTTCTCAAATAAAATTTTGGAGCTGATTTTCTTCCTAAATGTTAATGAAATAATTTTAAACTACTCTACCTTGGTGAAAAATAATCAGAGGAAACCAAATGCATCTCTGCAATTCCTCCATTTTCTAATAATCACAAATTTAAATTGATAATTCACAGGACATCATTTTACCTGACTTCATGATTGTTTACTGAATGGTTAGGAGTCGCCAGGTTTTGTTTCAAGAAACACATTCCTTATTCTGGATATCTTTCTGTCATGTTCCAGGACCATGGGATTGTGATGCATGTATCCATATATATATAAGTGTTCTGATGCCATATTTTATTTTTTAAGAAAGAATTGGAAATAAATAAAACTCAGTCTTACCAAGACAGCATAATGCACAGTTACACAAACAAAATGTTAGAACTCAGAATAAACAGCTCCCACACTCAAAATTTCTCCTATAACTTGTGAAAATCTCTTCCCACACAAGAGAAAAAAGACACTGGCCAAGTCCATTATTTGAAAAAGAGGGAGCGAACTACTCACAAGATTTCATGGGGAAAAGGTGTGGTTCATAAAAATAAGGACCTATTCCAGCAAGGGGAATGTACTGGCAACCATTCTATGCACACATGATTATAGAATTCAACAATGAATTGGAAAAAAAAGACGACTTTAGAAAAATAGATAATTAAAAATTTCTTCTTTAACTCAAACCACCCTCTTTCCCTTCATCAAATTTTTATCCAGGTATATCATTCTTATATGAACATACAAAAACTTTTAGTGAAGAGACAAACACATGACATTACCATATTAATGGGCATGACTCCTTACAGGGGAGCCATGCACACATCTCCAGTAGTTACTTGAATACAGAATCATTTGTTAAAACTTGGCCAGATCGCCTTTCAAACATGACTAATAAGTATGAATCACGCCCCAATTTGAGTGCTTTTTCTGTCATCAACAATATTTTTTTAATACACACCTGTGTCAATAATAATTACTAAACCAAAACACTATTTATCCAATGTGTACATTCCCTGGTGGTTGGTATAATCACAGAGTCAGGCATCCTCACTTTTATATTAAACCCTTTCAATATTTCTATAATAATTATAATAAAGAAAGAAAATCCAGATGAACAAAGAAGAAATTATTCTCCTCTCATAACCTTTGTTGACACTGTGTAGTAGAGATATTTTTCTGGGAGTCCTTGAAAAAAAATTTTAATTGTCTCTCAATTCTATTGATATATGATCACATACAACATTATGTGGAGAAAGGGAGCAATAAATGGCGTTCTGAATGTTGTTGCAAATGTCTTTTATATAAAATTGTATCCTGAAAATCATATGTTTGTCAGAAAATGTTAATTTTTAAAGGGAGTGAGATTTGGTTTGATAAAATACAACCAATGATATGCAAAAGATACTATGGCATAAAAACATATATAAGAAAATAATTAGTCTGAAATAATGAAAAATAATATAAATTCTAAATATTTTATTCCAGGGGTAATATTCAGGCATAATAACTTCTGGCATGAAATAATGTTTTCCTTATCATTGCAACTTCCTCTAAGGAATTCATTTTTTCTGAGAAAAAAATTCATCTTTGGGAATTGCCTATATCCCATTGGCAGAAATACACAACAATAACAAGAAAACTAGGAAAACACTCATATTTCCAATGAGACATACTCAGAACAATAGAATCCAAGGCCAGAGGAAGAAAGGATAAAAGAATGAGAAACTATTGTAATATCAATTGAGGACCAACATTATCAAAAGTCACCAGACACCAGATAAATTCATTTTAGTTCTGTAGAGTAATTATTTGGAACTTGGGGACATGGAGGATGGGATCTTTGGAAAAAGCAGCAGCAGGATTATAAACACTTTTAAAAATAAAAAAGAAAGAAAGAATGGAATCCTGGTGGAAAAAAATTGCACCCTAATTCTCAAATTGACAAAAAAAAGGGAAAAAAAAATCCACTAGCCAACTCAGGACTATGTGGAAAATTGTAATGCAAGATTCTTTAAAACAGACACATCACATAAACACAACTTTCCATAAATATTGAAGGCAGGGCTTGGAAAAGAGATTTGAACATATGGTATGATCTGTGGCTAGGGGGGAATAATGTCATGATATTTTATAATGATGTAAGAAATATTGCACCACGGTGTCATATGATGTTCGAAGAAATTTTTATGAGTATGATGATCGAGTGCATAAATGTTTTGTTTGTTTACTGATTCTGGTAAAAAAAATATGTATTTACAGAAACAAGAATGGCCCAGTTTGGAGGTGAAAACCATGTATAACTTCAGATTAGGATGATAGTCTGTCATATCCAAATTTGGTTTATATAAAAAAGAAAAAAAAATTAAAGTACTCCGTAAATTACAATTTTTAAAGAATGGTTAAATATTTATTATCATGTACTAATAAACATTTACGTAGATAGAAAGAATTTTTCCACACATTTTGTCAATGTTAACTGGAAATGAAACATTTTACACCCTTTAAATCGTAAATTCTTTAAATTTATGAGGCTTCAGTGATATGAGTTTGTGTGAAATGCCTTTTCAAATAAATTTTTGGAAGCGATTTTCTTCCTAATTGTAGATGAAATAATGTTAACTACTCTAACTTGGAGAAAAATAATTGATGGAACCAAATTCTGGTAGGCGACTCTTCCATTTTGAATAATCACAGATTAAAATCGATTATTCAGAGGAAATCATTTGACATGACAGAATGATTGTTTACTGAATGGTTGGGAGGCTCCAGGTTTTGTTTCAAGAAAGCCTTTCCTAATTTTCTGGATATCTTCATGTTGTTCTCCAGTGCAGGGACAATATGATGTCGGTATCAATATAAAATAAGTGTTCTTATGCCATATTGTAATTTTCATGAAAGAATTGGAAATAAAAAGAAACTCACTCTAACAAAGAAAGCAGAATCCAGAGATACAAAAACAAATCACTGGAACTCAAAATAAACACCTCCCAAACTCAAATTTTCTCCTATGGCTTTTGAAATTCTCTTCCCACACAGGAGAGAAAAGTCACTGGTAAGCTCTGTTAGATGACAACGAGGGAATCAACTTTTCACAAGATACCATGGGGGAGTGGAATGGTTCATAAAAATAAGTATCTGGTCCATCAAAGAAAATGTACTTCCATCCATTCTATGCACAGGTGATTATAAAATTTAACAATGAAAAAATAACTTAAAAGGACCACTTTAGAGAAATAGGGAATTACAAAATTTCCTGTGTGACTCACAACACCCTCTTTCCCTTCATCAAGTTTTTTAGAGACGTATTTCATTCCTACATTAACATACAAAAACTTGTAGTGAAGAGCAAAATAAATGACCATTCAAAATAAAGGGGCATAACTACTTACAGTGCAACTATGGAAACATCTCAAGGAGGAATTTGAATTGTGAATCATTTTTTAAAACTTGGCAAGACCCTCTTTCAAACATGACTGATAAATATGAATGATGACGCACTTTTGTGATTTTTCAGACATCAACAATATGTTTGAAAACAAATTTGTTTCAATGACAAATATTAAAGCAGTATCTTATTTATCCAATGGGTACATTCTGTTCATGAAAACTGGTATATCCACAGAGGTGTGCATTCCACTCTTCAATGTTAAACCCAGTCAACAATTCTAAAATAATTATAATAAAGAAAGAAACTCCAGATGAACAATGAAGAAATTATTCACCTCTCAATCCCTTTGTTGACACTGCCATGGAGGTATGTTTTTCTGGGAGTCCTTGAATAATATTTTTTAGTTATCTATACATTCTATTGATATATGACAACATACCAGATCATGTGGAGAAAGGGAGCAATGAATGGCCTTCTTAAACATGTTGTAAAAATCTTTAATATAAAATTATATATTGAAATAGATATACATTTAACAGAAAATGTAAATTTTGAAAGGGAGTGAAATTTGGTTAGATTTAATAAAGAAATGATAAAAAAGAGACATAATGGCACAAACACTTATAAAGAAAATAATTCATCTGATATAATGGAAATAAATTAAAACAATATTTTAATTATTTTATTATACATATAAAATTCATACAAAATCATCTCTAAAGCATGAAATAATTTTTATTTAACGTGCAATTTCCATTAAGGCATTCATTCTTTCAGAGAAAAAAAATTCCTCTTTTGGTACTGCCCATATCCCATTGGCACAAATTCCCACACATAACAAGGTCACTTGTAAAACTATCGTATTTCCAATGAGAGAAACTCCGAGCAATGGAAAACAAGGGCAGAGGAAGAAATGAGAATAGAATGAGAAACTATTATCATCTCAGTAGAATGCCAACATTATCAAAAGTCACCAGAGACCAGATACATCCATTATAGTGCTGCTGAGTAACAACTGGGAACTCTGGTTTATGGAGGATGGGATCTTTGGAAAAGGCATCAGCAGGAGTTTAGTCCCTTTTAAAAATAGAAAAGAAAGAGAATAATGGAATCCAGGAATAAAGAAATTGCAACATATTTCTCAAAACTTGAATTAAAAGGAAAGAAATTCCACTTGCCAACACAGGGTTTTATGGAAAAATTAAAACACAAGCTTTTTATAAGAGACACACCACATACACACAACTTTCCAGACATGTTGAAAGCAGGACTTGGAAAAGAGTTTTGAACCTATGGTATGGTTTGGGTCTAGGGTAGAAAAATGTCATGATATTCTATCATGATGTAAGAAATATTTCATTATGGAATCATGTGAGGCTCGATAAAGGATTTATGAGTATGAAGATTGAGTTTACAGATTCTGTTAAAAAATGTGTATTTACAGAAACAAGAATGGGGCAGTTTGGAGGTGAAAACTAGATATAACTTCAGATTAAGATGATAGTCTGTCATATCCAAATTTGGTTGATAAGAAAATAAAAATTTTAAAGTACTCAGTAAAATACAATTTTAAAAGAATGGTTAAATATTTATTTTCATCTACTAATAAACATTTACTTAGAGAGAAATAAATTTTCCACACACCGTGTCAATGATAACTGGAAATGAAACATTTTAGCCCCTTTTAATAGTAAATTCTTTAAAATTAAGAGGCTTCAGTGATATAAGTTTTTGTGGAAGGCCTTTTTCAAATAATTTTTTGGAACCGAATTTTTTCCTAATTGATGATGTCACAATGTTAAACTATTCTAACTTGGAGAAAAATAATCAGAGAAAACAAAATGTTTTGCAGTGATTTCTCCATTTTTTATAATCACAAATTTAAATTGATAATTCAGAGGAAATCATTTTACATGACTTCATGATTGTTTACTGAATGGTTAGGAGCCTCCAGGTTTGTTTAAAGAAAGCATTTCCTGATTTTCTGGATATCATTGTGTCATTCTCCAGTGTAGTGGAATTGTGATATAGGTATCCATATATATGTGCATTCTTGGCTATAATGTAACTTTTTAGAAAGAATTGGATATAAAATCAAACTCACTCTTACAAAGAAAACAGAATCCACAGATACACAAACAAAATGCTGGAACTAAGAATAAACAGCTCCCAAACTCAAAATTTCTCCTATGGCTTGTGGAAATCTCTTCCCACATAGGAGATAAAAGCTACTGGTAAGGTCCATTAGGTGACAAAGAGGGCATCAATATTCAAAAGATATCATCGGGGAGAGGAAGTTTTCATAAAAATAAGGACCTAGTCCATCATGGAGAATGTACTACCCCCCATTCTATGCACACTTGATGAAAGAATTCAACAATGAAGCAACAAACAGTCCACATTAGAGATATAGGTACTTACCATATTTCCTGTTTGTCTCACACGACCCTCTTTCCTTTTATCACTAATACATGAACATATAAAATATTTTAGCATAGAGTAAAACACATGACCTTACAAAACAAAGGGTGATAACTCCTTACAGTGCACCTATGCACAGATCTCAAGGAGTAAATTGAAAGGTGAATCATTTTTTAAACTTGGCCAGATGGTCTTTCAAACAAGAATAATAAGCATGAATGATGCCACATGTTTGCGTGCTTTTTCTGACATCAACAATATTTTTTTTAAAACAAATCTGTTTCGAAGATAAATATTAATCCAGTATTCTATTTATCCAATGTGTACATCCCCTGGGTATTAGTATATTCACAGAAGCGTGCATTGCTCTCTTTAATCATTAATAAATCCTTTCAATATTTCTAAAATAATTATAATAATAAAAGAAAATCAACATGAACAAAGAAGTAATTATTCACCTCTCAAACCCTTTTTTGACACTGCCATGTAGAGATAATTTACAGGGATTCCTTGAAAAAAATTTTTTTAATTTATCTATCCATTCTATTTATATATGGTCACAGACTACATAATGTGAAGAAAGGGAGTAATGAGTGATGTTCTTAAACCTGTTGCAAATGGTTTAATATAAAATTATACACTGAAATGAATTTAAGGTTGAGAGAAATGTAAACCTTAAAAGAGAGTGAAATTTGGTTAGATTTAATATAGTCAATGATATGAAAGAGATAGTATGGCACAAACACTTATAAAGGAAAATAATTAGTCTGATATAATGGAAATTTTTATAAACAAAATACTAATTATTTTATTCCAGGAGTAAAATTTGGACACAATAACATCCAGGCTTGTAATATTTTATTTTCATGCAATTTTCAATAAGGGATTCATTCTTTCCGAGAAAAAATATTTCTCTTTGGAAATTGTACATATCCCATTGGCACAAATTACCAAACATAACAAGATCACTAGGCAAACCACCGGATGACCAATCTGAGACACTCAGAACAATGGAATCCAAGGGCAGAGCAAAAAATGAGAATAGAATGAGAAACTATTTTAATCTGAATGGAAGGCCAACATTATAAAAAGTCACCAGACACCAGATACATCAAATTTAAGTGCTGCAGATTAATTATTTGTAACTTGGGGGCATGGAGGCTGGGATCTTTGAAAAAGGAAGCAGGTGTGTAGGCACTGCTAAAAATAGAAAAGGAAGGGAAAAATGGAATCCTGGAGAAAAGAAACTGCACTCTAAATCTCAAAATTAAAGTGAAAAGAAAAAATAAATTCACTAGCCAACTCAGTACATTGTAGAAAAATTTTAAACACAAGGGTCTTTAAAACAGACACAGCACCTACACACAACTTTCCAAACATGTATAAGGCAGGTCTTGGAAAATAGTTTTGAATATAACGTATGGTCTGTGGTTAGGGGGAAATAATGTCATGATATTTTAACAAGATATAAGAAATATTCCACCACAGTGTCATGTGATCCTGAAGGAACGTGGTATGAGTATGCAGATTGAGTGCATAAATGTTATGTTTTGTTAAAGATTCTGTAAAAAATATGTTTTAACAGAAACAAGAATGTTGCAGTTTAGTTTTGAAATCAAGATATAACACAGATGAGGATGATACTCTCTCATATTCCAATTTGTTGTATTTAAAAAACAAAGCTAATTTTATTATACTCATAAAATACAATTTTTAAAGAATGTTTAAATATCTCTTTTCGTCTACTAATAAATATGTACTTAGAATTTTTCCACACCCTGTAAATGCTAATTGAATATGAAACTTTTTAGCCTTTTAAATAGTAAATTCATTACAATTAAGAGGCTTCAGTGATATGAGATTGTGTGGAATGACTATATCATAAAAATTTTTGGAACCTGTTTTCTTCCTAATCGTTAATGAAATAATATTAAATTACACAAATTGGAGGAAAATAATAATAGGAAACCAAATGTTTCTCAGGGTTTCTTCCATTTTTTAATAATCACAAATTTAAATCCATAATTCAGAGGAACTCATTTTAAATGACTTCATGATTGGTTACTGAAAAGTAAGGAAGCTCCAATTTTGTTTCAAGAAAACGATTCCTGATTTTCTGCATATCTTTGCATCATTCTCCAGTGCACTGGGATTGTGATGCATATATATATATATATATCTGTAAATTTTCTTATTGCATAATGTCAATTTTTAGAAACAAATGAAATAAAATAAAATTCATTTTTACAAATAATACAGAATCCTCAGATACACACACACAAAATGCTGGAACTCAGAATAAACAGCTCCCAAACTCAAAATTTATCCTATGGTTTGTGAAAGTCTCTTCCCTCACAGGAGAGAAAAGGGATTGGTGAGGTCCATTAATTGAAAAAAGAGAGTCAACTATTCCAAGATATCCAAGGGGAGAGGAATGATTAATAAATTAAGTACCTGGTCCATCAAGCAGAATATACAGCCCTCCATTCTTTGCACACGTGATTATATAATCCAACAATGAAGAAACACAAAAAGGACCACTTTAGGGGAATGGGTATATCCAAAATTTCTTGTTTGACACATTCTACCCTCCCTGCCTTCATCAATTTTTAACAATGTATATCATTCATACATGAGCATACACAAACTTTTATTGAAGAGGAAAACGCATGACCTTACAGTATAAAGGGGCATAACAAGGACTTGTGCACACATCTCAAGGAAGAACTTGAATGGTAAGTCATTTTTTTTAAAATTGGTCAGACTGTCTTTCAAACATGCTTAATAAGTATTAATGATGCCGCACATTATTTTAACATTTTCTGACCTCACTAATATTTTTTGAAGCAAATCTGTTTCAATGATAAATATTATACCAATAACCTATTTACCCAATGTGTACATTCTGTGGTGATTGTTATATTCACAGAGGCGTGCATTCATCTCTTCAATATTAAACCCATTCAATATTTCTATAATAATTATAATAAAGAAAGAAAATCCAGGTGAAAAAAGAAAAAAATTATTCACTTCTCAAAACGTTTGTTGACCCTGCCGTATATAGTGGTTTTTCTGGGTGTCCTTGAAAAATTTTTTGGTTATCTATTCATTCCACTGATATATGACCACATACCACATCATGTGGAGAAAGTTAGCAATGAATGGCATTTTTAAATGTGTTGCAAACGTCTTTAATATAAAATTATATACTGAAATGGATATAAGTTTGACAGAAAATATAAATTTTAAAAGGGAGTGAAATTTGGTAAGATTTAAAATAGTTGATAAGAAAGAGATTGTATGGCACAAACTCCTATAAAGGAAAATAATTCATCTGATAAATGGAAATAAATTAAAACAAAATTCTAATTATATTATTATAAGTAGAACATTCAGACATAATAATCTCTCAAGGCATGAACTAAATTTTTTTACCACGCAATTCCCATTAAGTCATTCATTTATTCTGAGCAAAAAAATCCTCTTTGTGAATTGCCCATATTCCATTTCCACAAATTCTCACACATAAGAAGACCACAAGGAAAACCATCGTATTTCCAATGAGAGATACTCAGAGCAGTGTAAACCAAGGGCAGAGAAAGAAATGAGAATAAGATGAGAAACTATTGTCCTCTCAACCGAGGGCCAATATTATCAAAAGTCATTGGACATCAGATACATGCATTTCACTGATGCAGAGTAATTATTTGGAATTCGGTGGCATGGATGTTCGGATTTTTGTAAAGTCAACTACAGGAGAGTAGGCACTGCTAAAAATAGAAAAGAAAGAGAAGAATGGAATCCTGGAGAAAAGAAATTGCACTCCAATTCTCAAAATTAGATTTAAAAGTTAAAAAATCCACCAGCCAACTCAGGATTAAGTGGAAAATTTAAAATACAAGTGTCTAAAAAGAGACACCCCAAATACCCACAACTTTCCAGATATGTAGAAGGCAGGGCTTGAAAAGTATTTTTGAACATAGGGTATTTTCTGTGGATGGGGGAATAATGTCCTGATATTTTATCATGATGTAAGAAATTTTCCACCACGGTGCCATGTGATGCCTAAAGAAAGTTTTGTCAGTATGATGGTCGAGTGCATTAATGTTTTGTTAGTTTACAGATTCTGTGGGAAAAAATGTGTATTTACAGTAACAAGAATGGGGCAGTTTGGAGGTGAAAACTAGATGTAACTCTGATTACAATGATAGTCTCTCATACCAAATTTAGTGTGATTAAAAAAGAAAGAAAATTTAAAGTATTCGGTAAAATGCAATTTTAAAAGAATGGTTAAATATCTATTATCAACTTCTAATAAAGCTTTGCTTACAGAGAAAATATTTTTCTAAACAACGTGTCAATGCTAATTGGAAATGAAATTTTCAGCCCTTTTAAATAGTAATTTTTTTTAAAATTAAGAGACTTCAGCGATATAATTTTTTGGAATGCCTTTTTAAAATAAATTTTTGGAACAGATTTTCTTCCTAATTGCCGATGAAATAATGTTAAACTACTATGACTTGGAGAAAAATTATTGGAGGAAACCAAAGTCTTCTTCAGTGATTCCTCCATTTATTTATAATCACAAATTTAAAGCAATAATTAAGAGGAAACTATTTTACATGACTTCATGTTTCTTTACTGAATGGTTGGGAGGTTACAGGATTTTTTCAAGAAATCCTTTCTTGAATTTCTGGATATCTTTGCATTGTTCTCCAGTGCAGTGAGATTGCTATGTAGGTATCCATATATATATAAGTGTTCTTACATCATAGTGTAATTTTTTAGAAAGGATTGGAAATAAAATCAAACTCATTCTTACAAAAAAGCAGAATCCAAACATACACAAACAAAACGCTGGAACTCAGAATAAACAGATCCCAAAATCAAAATTTCTCCTCTGGTTTGTGAAAGTCTGTGCCCACACAGGAGTGAAAATCACTGGTAAGGCCCATTAGTTGACAAAGAGGGAGGAAACTATTCACAAGGTATCATGGGGGAGAATAAAATAAGGAAAATAGGTCAAAGACCACCTAGGAGAATGTGCTGCCATCCACTCTATACACATGTGATTATACAATTCCACAAAAGAAAAAAATGAAAAAAGGACAACGTTAGAGAATTAGAGAATTACAAAACTTCCTGTTTGACTCACACTGCCATCTTTCCTTTCATCAATTTTTTAGCGACGTGTATCATTCATACATGAAAATACACAAACTTGTAGAGAAGAGGAAAACACAAGACCCACAATATAAAGGTGCATAACTCCTTGCAGGGGAGCTATGTACACATCTCAAAGAGGAACTTGAATTGTGAGTCATTGTTTAAAATTTGCCAGACCATCTTTCAAATATGCCTAATAAGTATGAATGATGTCACAACTTTTGCTTACATTTTCTGACATCAGGAATACATTTTGAGACAAATCTGTTTCAATGATAAACATTAAACCAATATCCTATTTACCCAATATGTACATTCTGTGATGATTGGTATATTCTCAGAGGTGTGGATTCCATTGTTCAATATTAAACTCATTCAATATTTCTATAATAATTGTAATAAAGAAAAAAAAATCCAGATGAACAAAGAAGAAATTATTTCACGTCTCAAACATTTTTTGACACTGCCATATACAGGTGTCTTTCTGGGTGTCCTTGAAAAAAATTTTTGTGTATCTTTCAATTCCATTGATATATATTCACTTACCAAATCATGTGGATAAAGGTAGCAATGAATGGCCTTTTTAAACATGTTTCAAACGTGTTTAATATAAAATTAAATAGTGAAACATATATGATTATCATAGAAAATGGAAATTTTAAAAAGGAGTGAAATTCCATTAGATTTAAAATAGTCAATGTTAAGAAAGCGATAGTGTGGCACAAACACTTATAAAGTAAAATAATTCATCAGACATATTGGAAATAATTTAAAACAAAATTCTAATTATTTTACTATATGTAGAATATTCAGACATAATAACCTCTCAAGGCATGATGTAATTTTTTTATTACCATGCAATTTCCATTAAGACATTCATTCTTTCAGAGTAAAAAAATTACTCTTTGGAATTGCCCATATCCCATTGGCCCAAATTCCCAAATATAACAAGATCACTAGGAAAACCATAGTATTTCCAATGAGAGATTCTCAGTGCAATGGAATCCAAGGGCAGAGGAAGAAATGAGAATAGAATGAGAAACTCTTGTCCTCTCAATGGAGGGTCAACATTATCAAAAGTCACCAGACACCAGATACATCATATTTTAGTGCTGCAGAAAAATTACTTGGAACTCGGTTGCATGGTGGATGGGATCTTTGGAAAAGACAGCCTCAGGAGTAAAAGCACTGCAAAAATAGAAAAGAAAGAGAAGAAATGAATACTGGAGAAACAAAATTTCACTCCAATACTAAAAATTAGAATGAAAAGAAAAAAATCCATTACCTACTCAGGACTATGTGGAACAAATTAAAACACAATAGTCTTTAAAACAGAAAAACAAAATACTCACAAATTTTCAGACATGTTGAAGGCAGGGCTAGTAAAGTTGGTTTTGAACATTTGGTAAGGTCTGTGGCTAAAGGGAAATAATGTCATGGTATTTTATCATGATGTAAGAAATATTCCTTCACAGTTTCATATGATGCTGGAAGAATGTGCTTTAAGTATGCAGATTGAGTGCATAAATGTTATGTTATTTTAGAGATTCTGTTAAAAAATATATTTTTACAAAAAAAAATAATGTGGCAGTTTGGAGGTGGAAACTAGATGTAACTCCGATTATGAAGTTACTCTCTCATATACAAATTTGCTGCATTTAAAAACAAAATTTTAAATGGGATTGAAGTTTGGTTAGATTTATTATAGTCAATGATAAGAAAGAGATAGTTGGCAAAAACACTCATAAAATAAATTAATTCATCTGATATACTGGAAATGAATTAAACAAAATTCTTATTAGTATATTTTAGGTAGAATATTCAGACATAATAATCTCTCAAGGCATGAAATAATATTTTTTGCAATGCAATTTAATGTACAGAAAGAAACTGCACAATAATTTTTAACAATTGCATGAAAAGGAATAAAAAAAACACTACTAACACTGGAGTATGAGGAAAATTTTAAAACACAAGTGTCTTTAAAAGAGACACCCCAAATACCCACAAATTTTCAGACATGCTGAAGGCAGGGCTTGAAAAATAGTTTTGAACATTTGGTATGGTATGTAGATAGGCAAAAATAATGTCATGATATTTTATCATGATGTCAGAAATATTCCACCACGTTGTCATGTGATGTTCAAGGAAAGTTTTTTGTGTATGATGATCGAGTGCATAAATGTTTTGATAGTGTACAGATTCTTTTAAAAAAAAGTTTATTTACAAAAATAGGAATGAGACAGTTTGGATTTGAAAATCAGATATAACTCATTAGGATGATAGTGTCCCATATCCAAATTTGGTGTATTTAAAAAAAAATTAAAGTACTTGGTAAAATAAAATTTTAAAAGATTTGTTAAATATCTATTATCATCTACTAATAAAACTTTACTTAGAGTGAAAGATTTTTCCACACGTGTCAAAGCTAATTAGAAATGAAATTTTTAACCCTTTTAAATAGTAAATACTTTAAAATTAAGAGCCTTCAGTGATATGAGTTTTTTGGAATGCATTTTTCAAGTAAGTATTTGGAAGTGATTTTCTTCCTAATGGTTGATGGCACAATGTTAAACTACTCTAATTGGTGTAAAATAATCAGAGGAAACCAAATGGTTCTCAGTGATTCCTCCATTTTTTATAATCACAAATTTAAATTGCTAATTCATAGGAAATCATTTTACATAATTAATGATTTTTTAATGAATGTTTAGGAGGCTCCAGGTTTGTTTGAAGAAAGCCCTTCCTGATTTTCTGGATATCTTTTCGTCATTCTTCAGTGCAGTGGGATTGTGATGTAGGTATCCATATGTATATATATATGTGTGTGTGTGTGTGTGTTCTTAGGCAATATTGTATTTTTTTTAGAAAGAATTAGATATAAAATCAAACTCATTCTTACAAAGAAAGCAGAATACACAGACACAAACAAAATGCTGGAACTCAGAATAAACAGCTCCCAAACTCAAAATTTCTCCTCCGGCTTCTGAAAGTCTCTTCCCACACAGGAGATAATAGTCACTGTTAAGGTCCATTAATTGAGAAAAATGGCATCAACTATTCTCAAGATATGGGGGAGAAGAAAATTTCATAAAAATAAGCACCAAGACCATAAAGGAGAATGTACTGCCATCCATTCTATGCACATGTGATTATACAATTCCATAATAAAGGAAAAAAGGACCACTTTAGAGAATTAGGTAATTACAGAATTCCTGGTTGACTCACACCACCACCTTTCCCTTCATCAATTTTTTAGCGAAGTGCATCATTCATACTTGAAACTACACAAACTTGTAGTGAATAGGAAAACACAAGACCCTACAATATAAAGGGGCATAACTCCTTACAGGGGATCTATGTAGACATGTCAAGGAGGAAATTGAAATGTGAGTTATTGTTTAAAACCTGCCAGACCGTCTATCAAACATGCCTAATTAGCATGAATGATGCCACATATTTTGTTTACATTTTCTATCATCATGAATATTTTTGAAACAAATGTTTCAATGATAAATATTAAACCAATATCCTATTTACTCAATGTGTATATTCCGTGGTGATTGGTATATTCACAGAGGCATGCATTCCACTGTTCAATATTATACCCATTCAATATTTCTATAACAATTATAATAAAGAAAGAAAATCCAGATGAACAAAGAAGAAATTATTCACCTGTAAACTGTTTGTTAACACTGCCATACATAGATATTTTGCTGGGAGTCCTTGAAAAAAAATTTTGGTTATGTCTCCATTCCTTTGATATATGATCACATACCACATCAAGTGGAGAATGATAGCAATGAATGGGCTTTTTAAACGTGTTGCAAATGACTTTAATATAAAATTAAGTACTGAATGGATATAAGTTTGACAGAAAATTTAAATTATAAAAGTGAGTGAAATTTGGTCAGATTTAATATAGTCAAAGATAAGAAAGTGACAGTATCAGACAAACACTTATGAAGGAAAATAATTCATCGGGTATAATGGAAATAAATTAAAACAAAATATTAATAACATTATATGTAGAACATTCAGACATAATATTCTCTCAAGACATGAAATAATTATTTTGTTTACCATGCAATTTCCATTAAGGCATTCATTCTTTTTGAGTAAAAAATTCCTCTTTGGGAATATCCCATATTCCATTGGCAGAAATTCTCACACCTAACAAGATCATTAGTAAAACCATCATATTTCCAATGAGAGATTCAAGCAAAGGAATGGAAGGGCAGAATAAGAAATCAGGATAGAATGAAAAACTATTGTGATCTCAATGTTGCTCCAACATTATCAAATGTCCCCTGACACCAGATACTTCCATTTTACTGCTGCAGAGTAATTATTTGGAAACCAGGGACATGAAAGATGGGGTATTTGGTAAAGGCAGCAGAAGGGGAGGCAGCACTGCTAAAAATTGAAAAGGAAAAGAAGAATAGAATTCTGAAAGAAAAGAAATTGCACCCTAATCCTCAAAATTAGAATTAAAAGGGAAAAAATCCACTAGCCAACTGTGGAGTATGTGGAAAAATTAAAACACAACAGTCTTTCAAACAGACACACCACATACACCTAACTTTCTAGACATGTTGAAGGCCAGGCTTGGAAAATAGTTTTAACTATGGTATGATCTGTGGCTAGGGGAGAGTAATGTCATGATATGTTATCATGATGTAAGAAATATTCCAACACAGTGTTATGTGATGCTTGAAGAAAGTTTTATGAGTATAATGATCGAGTGCATAAATGTTTTGTTTGTTTACAGATTCTGTTAGAAAATATATATTTACAGAAGCAAGAATGGGGCACTTGGGAAGTGAAAACTAGATATAACTCAGATTTGAATGATAGTGTCTCATAGCCAAATGTGTTGTATTAAAAAAAAATTAAAGGACTCATTAAAATAAAATTTTAAAAGAATGGTTAAATATCTATTATCATCAACGAATAAAACTTTACTTGGAGAGAAGGAATTTGCCACACACTGTGTCAATGATAATTGGAAAAGAAAGTTTTTAGCCCTTTTAAATAGTAAAATCTTTAAAATAAAGAGGCTTCAATGATATGAGTTTGTGTGGAATGCCTTTTTCAGATAAATTTTAGGAACCGAATTTCTTTCTAATTGTTGAAGAAATAAAGTTAAACTGCTCTAACTTGGAGAAAAATAATTGGTGGAAGCCAAATTCTTCTCTGTGATTCCTCCATATTTCTATAATCACAAATTTAGATCAATAATTCAGAGGAAATCATTTTACATGATTTCATGATTGTTTACTGAATGGTTAGGAAGCCCTAGATTTTATTTCAAGAAAGCTTTCTTGATTTTCTGGGTATCATTGTTTTGTTCTCCAGTGCAGTGGGATCACCATGTAGGTATCCCTATATATATAAGAGTTTTTATGCCATACTGTAATTTTTGAAAGATTTGGAAATAAAATCAAACTCATTCTTACAAAGAAAGCTGAATCAACAGCTACAGAAACAAAATGCTTAAACTCATATTAAACAGATCACAAACTCAAAATTTCTCCAATGGCTTTTGAAAGACTCTTCCCACACAGGAGACAAAAGTCACAGGAAAGATCCATTAGTTGACAAAGAGGGACCCAACAATTCAGAAGATATCATGTTTGAGAGGAATGGTTCATAAATATAAGGACCTACTCCATCAAGGAGGAGGTACTACAACCATTCTATGCCCACGTGATTATGGAATTTAACAATGGAGAAAAGCAGAAAAAGGCCCACTACAGAGAAATAGGTAATTCCAAAATTTCCTGTGTGACTCAAACCACCCTCTTTCCCTTCATCAATTTTTTAGCAGTGCTTGTCATTCATACATGAACATATACAAACTTGTAGTGAAGAGGAAACACACCACCTTGCATTACAAAGCGTCAAAACTCCTAACAGGGCCCTGGGCACACATCTCAAGGAGGAACATGAATTGTGAGTCATTTTTTAAAAACTTGGCCAGGCCGTCTTTCAAACATGCCTCACAAATATGAATGATACCACACCTTTTGTTGACATTTTCTGACAACACATATATTTATTGTAACAAATCTGTTTCAAGGAAAAATATAAAAACCAATATGCTATTTACATAATGTGTACATTCTATGGTGATTGATATATTCACAGAGGCAGGCATTCTTCTCTTCAACATTAAACCCATTCAATATTTCTGTAATAATTATAATAAGGAAAGAAAATCCACATGAACAAAGAAGAAATTATTCACCTCTCAAACCATTTGTTGTCACTGCCATATATAGATGATTTTCTGGGTGTCCTTGAAAATATTTTTTGGTTATCTATCCATTCCTTTGATATATGATCACATACCCATCATGTGGAGAAAGGGAACAATGAATGGCCTTTTTAAATGTGTTACAAACATCTTTAATGTAAAATTGTATAAAGAAATAGATATAAGTTTGACAGAAAATGTAAGTTTTAAAAGGCAGAGAGATTTGGTTAGATTTAATATAATCAATGATATGAAAGAGATAATATGGCACAAACACATATAAATGAAATAATTAGTCTGATATAATGGAAACTCATATAAACATAATTCTAATTATTTTATCCCAGGGGTAACATTCACGCAAAATAACTTCTAAGTATGACATTTTTTTTATCATGTAATTCCCATTAAGGCATTCATTCTTTCTAAGAAAAAAATTCCTGTTTGGGAATTGCCTATATCCTTTTGGCACAAATTCCCACATGTTAAAACATCACTAGGAAAATCATATTAGTTCCAAGCAGAGACACTCAGCACACTAGAATAAAAAGGCAGAGCAAGCAATTAGAATAGAATGAGAAACTACTGTCATCTCAATGGAGGGCCAACATTATCGAAAGTCACCAGACATCATATGCATCCATTTTAGTGTGGCAGAGCAATTACCTGAATTAGGGGGCATGGAGGATGGGATATTTGGAAAAGACAGTCTCAGGAGATAAGAAACTGCTAAAAATAGAAAAGAAAGAGCAGAAAGGCTTCCTGGAGAAAAGAAACTGCATTCTAACTCTCAAAATTAGAATTAAAAAGGAAAAAAATCCACTAGCCAGCTCAGAATTATGTAAAAAAATTAAAACACAAGAGTCTTTAAAAAAGACACACCATATACAGTAAACTTTCCACACATGTTGAAGGCAGGGCTTAAAATTAATTTTAAACCTATGGTGTGTTCTATGGCTAGGGGAAATAATGTTATATTTTATCATGATGTAAGATATATTTCCCCAGGTTATCCTGTGATGTATGAAGAAAGTTTTATGAATAAGATGATTGAGTGCATAAATGTTTTTATACTTTATAGATCCTATTAAAAATGTGTGTCTACTGAAACAGGCATGGGGCAGTTTGCAAGTGAAATCTAGATATAACTCAGATTAGGATGACAGTCTCTCAAATCCAAATTTGGTGTATTTAAAAATGAAAAAAATTAAAGTACTTGGTAAAATACAATTTTAAAAGAATGGATAAATATCAATTATCATCTATCAAAAAATATTACTTAGAGAGAAAGAATTTTTCCAAACACCATGTCAATGTTAATTGGAAATGACACTTTTAAGCCCATTTAAATAATAAATTTTTAAATTAAGGGATTCAATGACACGACTATGTATGGAATGCCTTTTTCAAATAAATATTTGAATTAGATTTTCTTCCTAATTGTAGATGAAATAATGTTGAACGACTCTAACTTGGAGCAAAATAATCGGAGGAAACCAAATTCTTTTCAGTGATTCCTCCATTTTTTAATAATCACAAATTTAAATTGATAATTCAGAGGAAACCATTTTACATGACTTCATGATTGTATACTGAATGTTTAGGAGGCTCTGGTTTTGTTTCAAAAAAGCCTTTCCTGATTTCCTGGATATCTTTGTGTCATTCTCCAGTGCTGGGGGATTGTGTTGTAGGTATCCATATATATAAATATATATGTGTGTGTGGTGTGTGTGTGTGTTCTTATGCCAAATTATAATTATTTAGAAAGAAATGGAAATAAAATCAAACTCATTCTTGCAAATAAAGCAGAATCCACAGATACACAAACAAAACACTGGAACACAGAATAAAGAGCACCCAAACTCAAAATTTCTCCTATGTATTGTGAAACTCTCTTTCCACACAAGAGAGAAATGTCACGGGTAAGGTCCATTAGTTGTCAATGAGGAGTCCACTATTCACAAGATATCATAGAAGTGAAGAATCGTTCATAAAATTAAGGACATATTCCATCAAGGAGAATATACTGCCATCCATTCTGTGCACAAGTGATTATAGAATTAAACAATGAAGAAAAACAAAAAAAGTCCACTTTAGAGAAATAGGTAATTACAAAATTTCCTGTTTGACTCATACCATCGTCTTTCCCTTCATAAAATTTTAGGGATGGATATCATTATCCATGACCATAAAAAAACTTGTAGTGAAGATCTTAACACATGACCTTACCAAATAAAGGAATATACCTCCTTACAGTGCACCTATGCACACATCTCAAGGAAGAAATTGAATTGTGAAACATTTTTTAAACTTGGCCAGTCTTTCAAGCACAAATAATAAATATGAATGATGCAGCAATTTTGTGTTCTTTTTCTGACCATAATAATATTTTTTAATTCAAATCTGTTTCAATGATTAATATTAAACCAATATCCTATTTATCCTATGTGTACTTTCCGTGGTGATTGGTATATTCACAGAAGTATGCATTGCTCTCTTCAATCATTATTAAACCCTTTCAATATTTCTATAATAATTATAATTTAAAAAAATACAGGTCATCAAAGTAGAAATGATTCACCCCTCAAAAGCTTTGTTGACAGTATCATGAAGAGAGGTTTTTATGGGAGTCCTTGAAAAAAAATTTTTGGTTATCTTTCCATTCTTTTGATATATGATCACATTCACATCATGAGGAGAAAGGAGGCAATGAATGGCCTTCTTAATCATGTTGGAAATATCTTTAATATAAAATCATACACTCTAATGGATATGTGTGACAGAAAATGTAAATTTTTAAACAGACTGAAATTTGGTTAGATTTAATATAATCAATGGTATGAAAGAGATAGTATGTCACAAACATTTATAAGGGAAAATAATTAGCCTGATATAATGTAAAATAATATAAACAAAATTATAATTATTTTTTTCCAGAAATAACATTTAGGAGTAATAACTTCTAGGCATGAAATGATTTTTTATTTATCATTCAATTTCAATTAAGGCATCCATTCTTTCTGAGAAAAAAAATTCCCATTGGGGAATTGCCCATATCCCATTGACACAAATTCCCACACATAACAAGATCACTGGGAAATCCAACATAGTTCCAACCAGAGACAATCAGAGCAATGGAATCCAAGGGAAGAGGAAGAAATGAGAATTGAATGAGAAACTATTATCATGTCAATTGAGGGCCAAAATTATCAAATGTCACCAGACACC
>JAQZBX010021739.1:0-25921 GCA_029593785.1 Cabassous unicinctus
ACATTCAATTAACAGGTTTTCCAGGAAGAAAAAGAAATGCAAGGAAGAAAATAATAAGTAAAATTCTCCAATTAAATTTCCCAGAAGTGAAATAAATACCTAATAGAAAGATGGGAAGTTAGGAAAAAGGAACCAAAATAATTCCTTCAAATTTCACAAGGACTATTTTTTTCAAATCTAGAAATTTTATAACCAAATACAATACTTCATTTTTGAGATTTCCTCCAATACAAAGAAATGATGCATGCTCATGTGTGGTATCAGGTCAAACTGAAGAATTTACCAAGGAAAAAGCAAAAACTCCCCCCACACTTGCACAACCCATCATCAATCAGTTCAAAGCGTGTGTAAGAGTGTATGGTGGGAAAAGGAGATACTGTGAGATTATTTTGTTTTCATCTCCAAACTGTGTTTTCATCTCCAGTTCCTCCTGTCAAGGAGCAGAATGTGTTGTACCTCCTTCAACACAGGTCTAGAAGTGGGAATTCAACTTGACCATTGCAGATATTAATATATTTACTAGGTAGCTGGGAGATACAGTAGCATGGAGTGTGGCTCCTGCCCAGAAGGTAGAATATAGACAGACAACTCAGTTGAAGATTCTCCTCAAATCAAGACAGATTTTCTAAAGCAAACTAGAAATTCTTTGAATATTCACCCATGTGCTTCTTACAGCTTACTTTATTTTGAGAATCTAGACAATCTTTTATATTCAACAGCAGTATTATAAGTGGTAATAGATATCCCCCGGGTAAGAAGTTTCCTATCATACTCTTGTTCTCCCAGTATATTTGAGACCCTAAAATATGAGACAAGTCCTCCTCTGACCAAAACAATATTTGAATATAAAGTTAATTAACAAGAAGTCTGTGCTTAAATTGCCACCCACATCTCAATGTACGGGGATCATTTCTACTGGAGAGTGAAAAATTTAGCCCAGTGGATTATCTTTCCTAGATTTGGTTGTGTGCATGTAGGATCATTTTTGCCACATCCTCAGCAATGTGCCTGACTCCTTGGGTTATTGTAAAACCCTCAGTTACATGTAATAGAGAAATATCCCCAACCCCAAGCAAAGACTTCTACATAATGGAAAAGAAAAAAGCTGTGGTTACTTGTCTCTTATGAAAATTAATCATTTTTATTTCTTGGTGTATTTTTATTTATTTTCTACCTATTTTTTTTTTATCTCTTTACTATCTACTTGAATGTTTTTTCTTTGATTGACAAAGTGCCATTTATGGCTTCTTTTAAAGGTTCTCTAAGCAGCCATTCCTCTAATCTCCTCACTCATAAGTCCATACCTGTACTACAGGGACATGAAACATGATGCTAGAAAGGAATTATCTGAACCTATATGATACCATTCTAATAAATGAAATATTTTCTAACAGGTAATTAGTAAAGGATTAAACTTGGTAAGTCAGTACTATTTTCTCTTGTCTACTAATTCCTTGGATACCTGGTTAGACGCAATATGTGCCTGTTGTCATGGGTTTGGTATTTTTGGATGCTCAGATAACTATAATTATATACTCCTTCCTCAACATTATGAAAGCCAGTCTCTGAAGCAGACTTCCTGATGTACAGCATACTGATTATCCTGCCACCCCAAACTACATTTTTTCCCTTCTATTTTCATTGCCATTTCATCCTAAAACATTAAATGACATGGTGAGAAAATACAGGTCTTCTGCATGCCTTTCTACTTAAGTAAACTCTTTTCTTCTACTTTGGAGTCTTAACCAGTGACTGGTAACTTTTTTTTAGTCAGCTCAGCACATGCATATAGATAGCAAGCACTTTTCTATCCTGTCTGTGTGCATTTTATTGACTTACATATATTCCACTCTCATCTAGCACTGTTTTCAGAGATAAGGATAAAATGAGTTGAGAACAGAAAGAAAAACATGGGTAGCAAAAGCAAAATAAGATGCCTGTTTTAAAATATTTCAGGTCTATAAATAGCAAGGAAGGTTTACTATAAAAATTTTTCAAGTAAGAAAATAAGTGAGCAGCATGTACCTTGAAACTAAACAGTAAAAGCTTTTTATATGAGTATATATATGCATGTATTTTTAACTGTGTAGCAGAGGGAATCTATTCCTTCCTTTCATCCTTGTACATTGTTAACAGAAAGAAAATTTGAAGATATCAATGTGCTGGTTTCTAGGATGAAGTTAAACTTTATTAAGAAATCTTTAAGTCCCCTCCTTGGTATTTACACAATAAGTTTATGTCAATAAGCATTTCTGCTTTGTTCTTCTCACCCTAAAATTACTCAACATATGCAAGGTCCACACTGGTGTATCTTCAGATTTTCTTTTATATATTCCGATTTTGCCTTTTCAAATACTGTACTGCAGAATAAAATACTACACTAATACTAGTTTTTTGTTTTTGGCATTGAAACTTTCAGTTAAGTCCTAGCATTACACAACCTCTGAATCTCCATTTCTTTGTGGTTCTTTTCCATTCCCATTTTATGTTTGCTTGTTTTTTTTGTGTTTTTTCTGTTGTAGGAAGATTCTTCTGTATTTTTAAACTGCCCAGGTATTGCAATTTAAAAGATCACGAAAATAATTCAAATCACTGTTTTGAGAAATAATAAGGAAATTGGAGAAGATAAGATGGTTCTTAAAATAATGCATAAGTAATTTTTGAGTTAAAAGGACTATATTGTCTAACATAATTCATGTCTGTAAAAGGCATGAAATATATTTATAAATTCTACACAGAACTAAATGGTTCACCTAGTTACTAGCTCACCTATAGGATCCTTTATTCTATCAGGTAGAAGAAGCAGTAATTTGAAAATAGCTTCTTCTTAAGATATTTATGGTATTTTATTATCTCCCCCTTTTCAACTTCTCATCAGCATCCTTGTAATTATTTATTTGCTTATTCATTCATTTATCAAATAAGCATACTAATCAGTTACTATGTGTTAGGCCCTGGATATATAACTAGGAAAAAGCCATAGGATTTATCCTTATGGAATGTTTAACCCAAGTGATATAAAGGAAAATAATCAGATGTTTATAACATAAATTACAAGGGGAAGTAAAGGGTGATATAGGAACATATAAAAGGGCTACATGACAGTCTTGGTAGGTCATGAAATGTTTAAGAGAGGCAAAAAGGAAGAGTAGCAGGTAGTCCTTTAAGGGAAGGAGGATGGGTTACAGGGAAGGAAGAATAAATCTTTCAGGCAGAGATAATGGTTTATTCAAAGGCCCTTGCATGGCACAGTCAGGGAAGTGAAACTTAATTGTCTATGGGTAGTGCTAAAACACTGGTTCTAAGGGAATACCACTAGAGGATCAGAAAGTACAATAAAGATAAGTGAATAAGGTAAAAAATAAGCAGGGCCAAATTAGGATAGTCGCAATAAAACAAATGTAGATATTGGAGGAGAATGATATAGGCCAATGTGCAGTTTAGAAAAATCATTCTGGCTGTCACATGGAAAAGGGATTAAAGAGGTACAAATTTGTGAAAAGTCAGACCAGTTGGTAGTTAATTACAATAATCCAGGTGAGAGATGATTGTTTTCTGAATTAGGGTTTTGAGAGAGCAGCAGATGGAGTTAAGAGTTATTTAAGAACCTGAATACAGGACTTAGTGACTAACTGGAGAGATTGATAGTAAGGTATGACAAAGAAGAAGCCTGGAAATTCATACCCAGGTTTCTATCTTGAGAAACTGGATGGATGTGGCTAGTATGTAGTGAGATAAGAAACACCAGAAAAACAGATTTAGGGAAGATGAATTAAATGCAACAAATATTTGTTGATAACCTGTGTCAGGAAGTTTGGGTTAGTTTAGATGTATCACTAAAGGTGACTATACAGAATTTAAGGAAACATACTTAATAGTCATTTTAGTATATGGGTCCAGGGTTAAGAAAAGCAGCCAGGAATTGTGAGGCCATAAACCAGAGAAGCTCCTAGGGTCAAGAGTCAATATTTTATCCTTGAGGATAATCCCTTAAATAATGCCAAGCAAGGATTTATATATTTATGATTGAAAAAGATCTCATTGGCACTGTTAAAAAGTAAAAATGTTACAGCGGAATATTAGGGTTTTGAGAAACCCCTGCAGAGAGACAAAGGAAGGAGGGAGACTACTGTAATAGTCAGGGGAGAAAAGATAAAAGAGCTGGACTTGGAAGCCAGTGGGGAACAAGACGAGAAGACAGAAAAAACAATTAGTGCTACACCAGCCAAGTTAAATAGGTGCAACCCTATGACTTGCTAAGTCTAAAATATTTACCATCAAGCTCTTTAAGGTAAAGTTTTGTTGACCTCTGGTTTAGACTACTTTTTGTAGAAGCAGAGGTGTTAATATATATAGCTATTTTATGTTTTATGATGGAAGATGGCCATGTTTATGAATTGAGGTCTTGAACATATTGTAAAGAAAGGATTGCTACAGAAGAGGTAGCTGAGACAGAAGAAAGAGGAATTGACTTTGATAAGAAGGAACATTTTTCCACAGATAAAGGAGAGAAAGCTTAAAGTCTAGAAATGGATGGAAATTTATTTGTCATTGGAGAAGAGGGAAGATCAAAGCACTCATATCTAGTGGCTTCTTTCTGCTCTGTGAGTTAGAAGCAAAGTCATTTGCTGAGGGTGAGGGAGATGCCTGGGTAGGAGCCTGTGGGGGAAAGATAGGGTCTTTGGATAAACTCTTGGGGGAAATGTCAGAAAGAGAAGGTATACAGTATTAAAATACCTCTATCAGCTTCCACAACAGCTTTTGACTCCAACAGCAAATATTGTACTAATTCATTCAATTCAATTCTGACTCTTAACTACCTGGTGTTAGGCCAGGCCTCACAGGTTAAGGGTGATCTCTACAAGTTTGTCCTTCAGTCACCAGTTGTAACTTTGGAGGTTCAGGCTGCTTGCACTTCTAACCAACTAGCTACAAATTTGGGTGTTTACACTCCCTTGGGTTCTTTAAGTCACTAGAATGACTCACAGAAGTCACTGAAAGCTCTATAGTTACCATTATGGTTTTATTAGAGTGAAAGGACACAAATAAGAAACCAAAAAAAGGGACGCATAGGGTGAGGTCTGGGACGGACTCAAACACATGCTTCCATGTCCTCTCCATATGTTGTCAAAACAAATCACCCACCCAGCACAGAGATGTGTTCTATTACATCACCTGTCTAGCAAAGCAATGTATTTTATCTCAATCGTGGAAGCTCTCTTGGGCTTCAAGTGTTCTGAATTTATATATAGACTTTCCTTACATAGGTATAATTGGTCGAATCAATGCCTATATGGCAATCTGCAGTCCTCCCTCCTATCCCGGTGGGTTAATATGATGTGGCTCAAAGCCCCAACCCCCTAATGATCTGTTTGGTCTTTCTGATGTGGCCAGCCTCTACCCCAAGACTACAGCTGAGGCTGGATCCACGCAGTTATCTCCAGGACCCATGATGGATAACAAAAGAACCCCTAACACAGGAAATTCCAAAGATTCAGAGGTTGCTTCCCCAGGAACTGGGGGAAAAGACCAGTTGAGATTTTTGGGGTGTAGTTACAGAAGGATTGGTAGATATCCTCACTTTGCTTAGCTGTCCCTGGGAACAGAGGAGCCAGGAGACCCCAGGTATGTGCGGCACTTACCAGCTCAGTTGTATTATAGCTGTTACTTCTCTTTCCAAATATCTCAAAGAATAATCATGGGATACCCCTATTGTTAATGTGTTAAAATAAGTATTGATTCTAAGCACCTGACTTCCACACAAATTGATTTCAACTGGTTCTTGTACTTAAGGTGCTGTACTACTTTCTTTTGAGATTATAAATATGTTGTGGGGGCTTTCACAGAGTTCACAATTAATGGAGAAGAACAACATGTGCATGAGTAAGGAAAGCCAGGAAGGCCTGAGAAGTATCATAAGATCAAAGTTAAAGTCTATGGGAAAACAGAAGAAATGCATAATTCTTCATAGAGGCAGAGATGAGCTTCAACCAAGCAGAAAGGAATAATTGTACCTGAATAATGTCAAAATATTGTGCTGTGGTCTTTGATAAAGTAGTTTTTTTGTTTTATTTTTTTAAATTAAACATAGCTCATGCTATAGCAAACAATCACGGTTCGAAGATATATGATCCTATTTAAGGTGAAGGGCATATACAACCTGTGTTGAACTATCATCCCTTCTATACAGGCCTGAATAAAAAATTGTTGTTAATGATTCTAACAAGGATACACTAAGCGCATAAAAAGTACATGGTTAAAGTATTTATCTATACCCCACTAATGACCTCATTTTTTATACAAGCAAGTAGAAATTATCTCACATAAGTGAATTTAATCAAGGACTTAATAGCAAACTGAAGGTTCATATCTGATCAACGTGAGAATTTTGCATATGCAACGTTAAGTCTTTGAATACGGTCTCTGAAAATTCCATGTAAATCTATATCTCCATATATTTCAGATACACTTCAAATCTTAAGTTAGCATCCAACTCAAAGTGCTCAATTTGCAACCTCAGATTTTTTTGTTGTTGTTGTTCACAGAAGTATTATTCCGTGATGAATGTTATTTTTTTTTCCTCTTAACTTTATTTGTACATTTAATAATTGAAAATATAAACAATTAAAAACTAAAAAGTAAACACAGATGAATAAATATATACATTTCTCCATTAAATGTAATGGATACATATAAATTTTTGTGTGTGTGTGTGTGGATCAAACAATATGTTACACAATATATTTAGTTCATAGTAATGCAACCTTAAATTTTAAAATTTTTTTTCTAGATTATAACCTCTGACATAACAGTGAGTCTCTTTTACATCTTTATAGCTGCACATATTATCTTACATAGCATAGTTTAAAAAAAGAATAGTATAAACTAGTATTTCTGACGCTTTTTTCTACTCTATTAGATTTTTATAGTTGTAAAAAAATACATATCATGAGATGTATAAAGAGATCTAATAATAAGTGTCCAACTGAATGAGTCATCCAGTTTCATAACCAAAATGCAAACATAAATATAGAATATTCTATCACTCCAGAAGGTACCCTCATGCCCCTTCTCAGTTAATATTCCTCCTGGAAGTAAGCACTATTTTGCTTTCTATCATAATGCCCTTACAAGTTCACTTTGATAGGAAACATTTTCTTTACAATTAATTGATAAGCTCAAGTGTTTATATTCTGAAATATCCAATCACAAAATAAACAGAAGTTATTTCAATGTAAATTTTCCAGTCTGGCTTTTTCACAATGACTAAGTTCACTAGATAATTATCACCAGCATCAGCTCATTTAGTGTTGTACTTGGAGGACTAGGAATAAAAAGCCTCATTTGATGGCACTCCTTCAAAGGCATTACTCAAGAGTCATGATCGTGTTTTAATTATTATGGGCTGTGTACTGAATCTCAAATAAAGTCAGAGTCTTTGAAGGCAAAGAAAGCCTATGTTTCATGACCCTGCTAATGAAGATAAAAATTCAAGGTTTGTACATTGATGGCAACTACAAAAGCTTTGTTAAAATTAGTAGCCTTACTCTTCTTCTTATATAACAGTGATGCTTCTGTTAAAGTGCTTTGCTAAAATCTGGCAGATTGAACAAAATTGATGAATAATGGCTTTCAATCAGTGATACAAAATAGTAAAGCCATTCTCTTCTTTCTAGTGTAGCTTGTCATATTTTCCAGGCTTTTTTACACTGGGAAACAGTCTTTATGTGTACTTTATATATGGCATGACATCCTTGTGGAACAACTCATTAATGGTGCTTTAGACATAAAAGATGCAGCTCCTGAAATTCTTAACAGTAAATGGCAGTTTTCACATGGCATTTACTCCAAGATTCAGAACATTTAAAGAGAAGGACATAGAATTAACTTGGTTGGGTACTGGTGAATTGTTCATAAATGGTGGGCAAGGGGTTACAATGTTTGCATTGGTGGAGCTGAATGTGAGAATCATTCACTTAAGAAACATTTATTGAGCCCCCTCAATGAGGCATGTGCTATATATATCCTTTGAGGAAAACAAAGACAATGAGAATTCCAACCTTCAACAATTATGCAGTCTACTGAGAAGACAAAACATACAAGTAAGTGTGCACAGAGAGGTTTTACCACACATAAATGACAAATACTAAAATCATTTTGTCAAAGACTAGATGGCAAACCTGAAAGTAGAAGATTGGAATATCAAAGAAAGCCCTGGCAAAACAGAAATATCCTCATCTTAGATTCCCATGGACCTAGACTATAACCATCAATATCACCACTCCCACCCCCATACCAGCTCTAATACCATAATACTTTCAAGCTTACTTGTCACTACTATCCAGCTAGGATCTTCTATTTTAGTGTCACATATGCCACCTTCATCCAGTATGCTGTTGCCCTGCTTGGAAAGCATTTGTTCATTCTTCTATTTTTCATTATTTGTTTCATGATCTAACTCCAAATTTACTTTTTCTGAGAAGCTTTCCCCGATTGTGTACAAAACATGTGTATTCCTCTTCCAGCAACATTTCCTCAATATTTAAGTATTAATCTCATAATATACTGTTGTGACTTGTTTATGATTGCTTGCTAATGTGGGTGTATATATTTTGTGTCCCCAAGGAAATGCCACAAAAGAGGACAAAGTCTTGTTGGGTTTGGTATTCATTAGTACCTAAAACATTAGAAGTATTCAAAGTGCTTACTAGATCAGTAAATATTTGAATGAAGTGATAAATGACATTCATGTGTAGAGGAAGTTTGGCATAATGGAAGAATGGAGTCAAAGTTAGAAGTTTTAGGTGTGAGTCTCAGAACTATGACTGATAGACTGCTATCCTGAGCAAGCCATGTCTGGGGACATGGAGACAGGAATGGATAAAGAGTAGTACCATGAAGAATATCATGGAATTTAGCTTGCTACTATGTGAGCCTACTCAAGGAATTATAATAAGCTACAATAATGCTTTATAAAGAATAACAAGGCACCATAGTATTTCCTATGTCCATAAAAAAACTGGGGCGGGAATTAAGTCAAAGAATGAGTTGAGAAGAGATTGTAAATCCAAGGAAGCTGAAAATTGAAATAGATTGTTGGGTTGTCTTTGAGAAGAATATTAGTGACATTAGAAGAATGATTTCCATAGCTTAGATTTTAATTTGTTGAGATGTGATTAAAAGTTACGAAACTAGAGACTGAATGTAGGTTTATACTTTCAGGAAGTTTAGAGCAATAGAGAGAAAAGGATAAAGAGTTCAATGTGAAGGACCAAAGGTAGGGTATTCTTCAAGTTTTGCCTTGTTTTTCAGTTTGTTTTGTGTTTTGTTTTATTTTGTTGTTGTTGTTTTTAGATGAGGCAGATAATATAATCTCACAAAATTAAATATTTTAAAATAGCCATGCTACCATCCCTTATTTTGCTTATCCTAAATTTCAAAGAAGCACAGATCTAACTTTTCTATACAGTGCTTACCATATGATATCATTTATGCATGCCATAATGAAATGAAAGCAGTTTGCAAAGTCACTTTTAGTAAGTTGTTTATAAATAACTGCATTCTTTGAGTAACTTTAAACTTTACTTAGGAAAAGCTTTGTTACACAATGTGTTATTAAGGCAGGTTAGTATAGGGGAAAAGGGAAGACAGCTGGAACCCAGCAGAATTCGTGGCTGTGAGACCCAGCTTGGAAACCCCCTGAGCGAAGGCCACTACTAAGGACATAGCCAGTAAGACCATGCCGAGACCCTGGGCTGAAGAGGAAGTCCCAAATAACTTCAAACGGGCTTCCCCATTGGCCCCAGATAACTCCAAACAGAAAGGCCTCGTCATTGGTCACCTGAGAGCTCACAGATGGGGATCATAAGGTAACCAATCAGAATAGCAAACAGCTGGATACCCTCCCCAACATTAGGAAAGGAGAGGAGGAAAAGTCTTAAAAAGGCCCATCTCGGCCCCACACGAACATCTCACCCTGTAGCATGCCTGCAACCATGTCTCGGGTGTGTACTTCTCCTTTTTCTTATTCCTTCATAAACTCTTTACTCCCTTGCCTACTCTGTGGTGTGTCCTTAAATTCTTTTATTTGACATAGCCAAGAACCTAGAAGCCCAGCACCCAGATCATCCCACTAACACAATTTAGCCAGTCAGCCAGGAAACGAGGCAAGTAACACTTCCCAAGACCCAGCAAAGACTGGTGAGTCTAACCTTAGCCTAGGCATAGCCTGTCTGTGCCTTCATTTGCTTTCTTAATGGCCAGTTTAACTACAAAACTTGATCCCTGGCAATATCCACAAAATGAGCTCTCTCACGGTTACTTCCTAGGACCTCTGCAATAGAAGGCCAAAATAAAGGTCCCTAACCAGTCTTTTTTCTAGGTAAAAAGTCTGGCTTGGTATCTTCAACTGGAACCAGACATCTCCCAAGACCTCTATAGCTCTGGAGAGGCCCAGAGACATAAGACTTCTGCTCCCCGGAATGTGGGGATGGTGAGCAGGGCTCCCGACCTCTAGGATTCTGGCTCAATGAGCAATCCATTCAGTCAGGTCTAGCAGTGGGACTCCACCAAGACTGATGAAAATGTTTATCCTTCCCTAGAATAATGGACAGCTTCTCAAGCATTCCAGCAGACTTCCCATTGGGGTGTCTTCCTTCTCAGGTATTGGGACAACCTGCCTACTGATGGTCTAAAAAGGAAGAGGCTAATCTCTTCCTGCCACACTATGTGGCCTTAGTACAGCCAAGAATGACCTCTGTATGGGACCCCAAATTCCAATTAAACCTGTGTAAGAGGGAACGGGGGACAGTCAGGTGTGAGGGCCAGAGACCATGTGGTCATATGTCTCCTCAATGGGATGAGGAAGTGTGCTACGAAACCAGTCAATTATAATAGAGTCAAGGGAATTACTCAGAGACAGAACCTAAAAACCCAGCATTATTTCAAGGAAAGCTGGCAGAGGCAATAAAAATACCCTCTGGTAGATCCTGACTCTAGAGAATAGATCCTCCTAGGAACTCACTTTATTAGCCAGTCTGCCTCATATCTTTAGGAAGCTGCAAAAACTTTCTCTGGGAGCCCAAATGTCCATTAACTCCCTTTTAGAAACAGCCTTTTGCTGCCGGATTTAGCCTAGGTTCTCGACTTATGCTGCAGAAATGAATTTCAAAGCAGGTCACGTTAGTTAGGTCAGCAATTTATTAAGGTAGGGAGAAAAGAGAAATGGGAGAAAATAGCAGATCACGGGTCCCTGGTAGAGAGGAAGGGGCTGAAAAGTGATAAAGAGGGCTGATTTATAGACTATAATTTCCCATTATAGATTATAAATGCCCAAGTTTTACCTGCGTGTTGATCTGCATAGGGGAACATGGCAAGAACAGGGCTGAGAACAGCAGCAGGGCCGAGAGCAAGAGGGCCGAGAAAGGCTTTGCGCCTGCTTTTTAAACTATTAATTACCCAACCCCTTTCCTAATGGCATGGGAGGAGTTCCAGGTGTTTGCTGTTTTGATTGATTACCCTACCCATCAATCCCCCAGGAGGGCCCAATTATAGGGCCTCTGAAGACTATTAGGGGCTTCTCCCAGCTTCCATGAGAAATCTCCCAAGTGTCTTCCAGCAGCCATCTTGGGGTATTGATGTCCTCATGGTTCCGGATCTATCTATCAATTCCCTATCTTACTAGCCTGCTTCACTTTGCAGGTTTAAACAATCAAGACCAAGCCACCAAGGAGAAGCAGGTGAGGAGGGGCAGGCATAGGGCTCAGAAACAGGCTCACCTTTTAACTGCCACTGTTAAAGGCACACTGTCATCTCAGAGCCACCCGAATTTAAGCTTCCATGTCAGCAGGAACCTGCTTCAAATGTGGAGGTGCGTTCCTGGCCCCAAGCTGCCTTGCCCACTGGGACCCTCCAGGGCCTTGCCCCAGGGGAGAACTGAAGGGCCCTGAAGCCACATGTGAGCCATCAACCAGTAGGAAGCTCTGGTGACCCTTGATGTGGCAGGTAAGATCATTAATATCTTAATTACATGGGAGCCATTTACTCGGTCCTGACCTGCCACTCGAGACCTCTCTAGCCTAGGTTGTGCCTAATAAGGGAAGTGGATAGGGAATCAACATCGAGGCCTTTTGCTAAACCTCTCCCCTACCTCCAGCCCATGATTAAAAAGTTCCTGGAGAATGACCTCGTTTCTTGCCAATCCCCTTGCAACATTCCAATCCTTCCAGGGAAAATGCCTACAGGAGTTTACCCCTTGGGAGAGATAGCTAATAGAGATGCAGCCCCACATCATGACTCTTGGGAGGCAGGGCTTCCCTGGATCCCTTAGCTCCATGCATAGAAGCTACCCAGGGATTTTCCTGGAGGAACAAAGCTGGAGGTTTCAGCATGAGGTTTCTGCCATGGGCAGAAACTGGGTGCTTTGTGAAAGTGATTTTAAAGTTAGGACTTTCCCTATGCTAAGTGTGTAAAATTCTTCTGTTCTAATCTGTGCTTACTTTAACTTTGTCAGTCAACTTTAATTTTGTGACCAGCTTATTATTTTCACCCTTAGACTTGAGCTATTGTGAAGGTAATCCTAGACTAACCTTTGTTTATGGTTACTTCAAGTCAAGCCTCACCCTCCTGTATGCCTGTTTTTGGGATGGTAATTCTAAACTGAGTTTGCCTTTACTTACCGTTATTTCAGAATTGGCCTCACCTTTGTAATGATAACTACTCTAGTCTACTCTGTTTGAATCCATGGAAATTTCTGTACCCCATGGCTTGGGGGAAGGCAAATTTGAGACACCTTTGTCTCTGGTCCTTCCACTGGTGTTAATAACACTGTTTTCTCTCATCCATGTTATCCTGTGTATTAATGCTGTATTCCTTCTTACAGCTGAATAATATTCCATTGTATGTATATACAATAATTTGTTTATCCATTCACCTGTTGAAGGGCATTTAGGTTGATTCCAACTTTTGGCTATAGTGAACGATGCCACTAAGAACATTGGTGTGCATATATCTGTTCATGTCCTTGTTTTCAGTTCTTCTGGTTATATACCCAGCAGTGGAATTGCTGGATCATATGGCAGTTCTATAGTTAGTTTTCTGAGGAACTGCAAAACTGTCCTCCACTGTGGCTGCACCATTCTACATGCCGACCAGCAGTGGATGAGTGTTCTCATTCCTCTACATCCTCTCCAACACTTGTAGTCCTCTGTTTTTTTAATAGCTGTCAGTCTAATGGGTATAAAATGATATCTCATTGTAGCTTTGATTTACATTTCCCTAATAGCCAGTCATGTTGAGAATGTTTTCATGTGCTTTTTAGCCATTTGTATTTATTTTTTGGAGAAGTGTCTATTCAAATCATTTGCCCATTTTTTAAATGAGTTGTTTGTCTTTTTATTTTCAAGATGTAGGATTTCTTTATATATGCTGGATATTAGGCTTCTATCAGATATATGATTACCAAATATTTTCTCTCATTGAGTAGGCTGCCTTTTCACTTTCTTGACAAACTCCTTTGAGGTGCAAAAGTTTTTAATTTTGAGGAGGCCCCATTTATCTATTTTATCTTTCATTGATCATGCTTTGGGTGTAAAGTTCATTAAACCATTTCCTAATACAAGATCCTGTAGATGCTTTCCTACATTATCTTTATTTGGCTTTGGTATTAGGGTGATGTTGGCATTAAAGAATGAGTTAGGCAATATTCCCTCTACTTCTATTTTTTGGAAGAGTTTAAGCAGGATTGGTGTTAGTTCTTTCTGGAATGTTTGGTAGAATTCACCTGTGAAGCCATCTGGTCCTGGGCTTTTCTTAGTTGGGAGGCTTTTGATGACTAATTCTATCTCATTACTTGTATTTAGTCTGTTGAGTTCATCAATTTCTTCTTTTGTCAATGTAGGCTTCTTGTGTGTTTCTAGAAATTTGTCCATTTCCTCTAAATTATCCATCTTGTTGGCATATAATTTTTCAAAGCATCTTTTTATGATACTCTTTATTTCTGTGGGTCAGTGGTGATATCCCCTTCCTCATTTCTTATTTTATGTGTTTGCATCTTCTCTATTTTTTTCCTTTGTTAGTCTAACTAAGGGTTTGCCAATTTTATTAATCTTCTTGAAGAACTAGCTGTGTTTTTTTCTTAAAAATTTCTAGTGCTTTATTATTTTTTATTTCATTTAGTTCTGCTCTAATCTGTTATTTCCTTTTTTTCTACTTCCTTTAGGGTTAGTTTGTGGTTCTTTTTCTAATTCCTCTATGTGTGCAGTTAGGTCTTTGATTTTAGCTCTTTCTTCTTTTTTAATATAGGTATTTATGGCTATGAGTTTCCCTCTCAGTACTGCTTTTGCTGCATCCCATATCTTTGTGCCTAATCTGGTTCTCTGCCCTTTACTGATATCCAGCTTCATTCCATTGTGGTCAGAGAGATTACTTTGTATAATTTTGATCTTTCTGAATTCATTGAGAGTTGTTCTGTGGCCTAGCATGTGGTCTGTCCTGGAGAATGATCCATGTGGACTCGAGAAAAATGTATAACCTGCTGTATTTGGGTGTAATGTTTTGTATATGTCTATTAGGTCCAGGTCCTCTAAAGTATTATTCAAAGTCTTTTTTTCTTTATTGGTTCTCTGTCAAGATGTTCTGTCTAATGATGATAATGATGTATTAAAATCCCCCACTATAATTGTACAGGCATCTATTTCTCCACTTAGTTTTTCCAGTGTTTGCTTCGTGTATTTTGAAGCGCCCTGGTTAGGTACATAAATGTTTATGATTGTTCTTTCTTCTTGGTAGATTACCTCTTTTATTAACATATAGTGTCCTTCTTTGACTCTTACAATAGTTTTGCATTTAAAGTCTATTTTGTCCGATATTAGTATAGCTACTCCCACCTTTTTTTGGCTATTGTTTGCTTGTAAAATTGTTTTCCAACCATTCACTTTCAGCCTCCTTGCATGCCTGGGTTTAAGGTGGGCTTCTTGTAGACAGCATATAGATGGGTCATATTTTCTTATCCATTCTGCCAATCTGTGTCTCTTAACTGGTGAGTTTACTCCATTAACATTCAATGTTATTACTGTCAAGAAATTAATTACATTAGCCATATTTTCTTTGGGTTTATGTATGCTAAATGTTGTTTTTATTTCTTTTCATCATTTTAGTTGTTCTTACACTCTCCTCCAACTCTCTCCTGTGTTTTCTTTTTGACCTGTAGTATTTCTTGAAGCTCAGGTTTCTTATTAACATACTCTCTTAACTTCTGTTTATCTGTGAATATTTTGAGCTCTCCCTCACTTTTGATTACCAGCTTTGCTGGATAGAGAATTCTTGGCTGGAAGTTCTTTTTTCTTTAACACCTTAACTATGCCATACTGCTACCTTCTTGCCTCCATGGTTTCAGATGAGATATTAACACTTAATCTTATCAAGCTTCCCTTATATGTGATGGTTCTCTATTCTCTTGCAGCTTTCAGTATTTTCTCTTTGTCTCGAGCATTAGACAATTTGACAAGGAGCTGGTGGGGAGAATGACGTCTGCATTCCACTCAGTTAGATACAATTCACCAGGAGTTTTATCCTTGCTTGATATATTGGGGATGGGGCAGAGATGCCCTTCCTGGCAGCTGGGAGGTTTAATAACTCATGATTATTTGTTTTGGCTTCTTTGTCTCTCTGACCCTCACTCTTCTGGGAGTTGTGAAGCAGTGTCCTGGTTTGCTGTATCCCAAATCAGGTCCCCAAGGCAGCGTCTGGTTCTTTCTCTGTTATTTTAGTGAGAGCTGAGCCTTATCTGCCTAACTCATCAGCCATGTCCCCACAATCCTCTAGATTGTATTTTAAATCATTGGGAACAATTTGTTGATAAGCCAATAAATAAAAACAAAATTCTTATGCAAAACTGCATGGTCACAGTGCAGATTAAAATGATCAGAAATAGCCTTCAAAGAGAACTTTTGAATATAATGTCATTTTACAGTTAAATTATTTTGGAAGAGAATGAAAATTTATAAGTAACATTAGTGAGTTGTATGCTTTTGTGCCTAAATATTTGTGTCTGCCTATTTGTTCAAGTGTATATTTTTATACATCAGGATGGCAATACAAATTCCCCTTTGACTGACTAATACAGAGCTCTACTCAAATTGTTTAAAAAAAATTAAATGAGCGCTTATACATATCAATGAATATTCCTGGAGACCAAATTAAAGAAGCTAAGCAGGATGGAAGGTCATAAAGAATTGTGACTATAGAAACTATTGGGAGAGAAAAAAGTTTTTCCTAAGCTCATTAACCTACCCAGCCTCCAGGGCCTCCTTCTTTTTGCAAGAGCTATGGGGGAAGGGCTATGTGTGACAAGATAAGGAAATGTAAGTTTAGCTTAAAACTCTTATCTACTAGGCCTGGGAATTAAGAATCATTGTTTGTCCTGTAATTTCCAAGTTTAAACCTTTTACTAGCTTTAAAATGAGAGCACATAATAATCCAATTGTCAAATTTCAGTAAGTAAAGGAAAAAGTCCTTGAAAGCTATGGAAAGATCTTTTCTAAATTATGACTTTAAAAAATTAAATAATTATAATGTATTTCAGAACCTGGAGTCAGTATGCTTTTAAGGTTATTCATAATTTTAGAATCTTCTATGTGGCTATGGTTGGTTATAGGACGTTTGCAAAAGCCTTTTCTAAACTGAAGTATTTAAGTGGTTAATTCCAGGAAGCCATTATTAATTAGAAACCTACACTGATATTAATAACAAAAAGTAACTTCATAACAGGGAAACTGGTCAGAGGCCTCCTCAATCTGCATCTTAAAGTGGTGGTGGGGGAAAGATAATCTTGATTCCATTCAGAATCTTAGGTTTACATGAAATAATGAAGAAAGTGGTTTTTTCCTATACTGCTAAAGTAAAATATCTGTAAATTAATATAATCATAGTAAAGGTATAGAAGTAAAAAGTAAAGTACTAAAATAGTTAAGTTCATTTGATATGTTATAAACTGCATTGGAAGTATTTAGAAAGTATATAAAAATTAAAAGAGACTTCAGTATTGAGAAACTCTCTTGTGCATTCAAACCAGGTCCCTAGTGCCCTTCATGGTGCCTCTCCATTTGATACTGGCTAGGTCAGTCACTATGACCTCTTAAACAATAAAAATATCTACCACAGCTCTGGACATGCTTCTGAAGTAGATGGAGAGAATTGCAATTTTGGACTCCTGTAGCAGCCAGCAATGGCTCAATATGGCAGATATAAAATGGACATTGCCTCCAGATTGGCTCTCTTTCATAGTGCTGAAGGGCACTATGTACCAGGTCAGTGAAACACTGGAGCTTCCCTCCAAGGGCCAACAGTGCTGCAGCATGCTGGCTGTGTTAAGGACATACCAACTGGAGCAATAATTACCAGAATAATGTGAGTAGAACATAAACAAACACAATTGGCATTTCAGCCTGCTCCCATGGAGAAACAACATGTATGGTATTGTGAACCTGGAGCTTAGATTTATTAACTGCAGCTCAAAGAGGAACTTGTGCATTGATTAGCATTAAGTACTATACCTATATGCCTGATGAATATGATAATATCGCTTCTATTCTAGATCATATGTAGAAGAATATTCAACATGATAAAAGTCTTGCTAAACATAATTCATTTTCTAAGTAGTTAAGGATGTGCCTATAAGATAAACGAATGGCTCTCTTAAGTACTGTCTTTATTTTGCTTTCCATATGCTTGTCTTTTTGCCTATACTGTCTTTGTGATTTTATGTCCTAGGCATAACTGCCACCATGGGAACTGGGGTTAGAAGTTTATACCAAGCCCAGGAGGTCTACTACAATCTCTCCCTAGAGTTAACTAACAGCATAGAAGAAACTAGCCACACCTGAGAAGCCCTTAGACAACAAATAAACTCCCTTGCCACTGTGGTGCTGCAAAATCGCAGAGCCCTAAACATGCTAACAGCAGTACAGGGAGGAACCTGCATGTTCCTCAAGGAGGAATGCTGTTTCAATGTAAATAACTCTAGAATAGTCCTAGACAGCATTTGAAACCTACAAGATCAAGTCCATCAATGTTGGGAGGATGTAGCCTCTGGAAGCACCAAACCTTTCTCATTTCCAGGGTCCAGTATGTCATGGCTAACCCCCTTCTGGGGATGCTTGCCACCATCTTCATCTTCTTACTCTTTTAGTAGGACCATGTATTGTCAAAATTCTAACTAATTTTATTTCTTCCAGAATCAACACCTTCCAAGGTATTAGTCATATGGGGATTTCATCCAGTTTCAACCATGGTGCCAGACCAACCTTCCCTCAACCTCAGTAGAAGAGCCAGAAAGTTTCATACCGCATCAGGCAAGGTCTACTGGCTCTAGCCAGCAGAAAGTAGCTGACCATTGCCCTTCAGTTCCCTCTTAAGCATAAGGGTGTAAACTTTCTGAGGGGCAAGTTGAGGCAGATTAATATTGGAGAAAAAGGGAAAACAGCTGGGACCCAGCAGAGAACATGGCTGTGGGACCCAACCTGGAAACCCCCTGAGGGAAGACCGCTACTAAGAAAATGTCAGAAAGACCTCACCAAGACCCTGGGCTCAAGAGGAAGCCCCAGATAACTCCAAACAGGCCTCCCCATTGGTCCTGGATAACTCCAAACAGAAAGGCCTCCTCAATGGTCCCCTGAGAGCTAACAGGTGGGGATCATAAGGCAACCAATCAGAACAGCAAACACCTGGGGCCCCTCCCCAACATTAGGAAAAAGGAGGAGGAAAGGTCTTTAAAAGGCCTACCTCGGGGCCCCACACGCACATCTAACCCTGTACATGCCCACACCCTTGTCTCGGTGTGTACTTCTCCTTTTTCTTGTTTCTTAATAAACTCTTTACTCCCTTGCCTACTCTATGGCATGTCTTTAAATTCCTTTATGTGACATAAACAAGAACCTAGAAGCCCAGAACCTAGAGTGGTCAACTAACATTATAGCAATGGTTTGATTATGCTTGATTGCTTTGCTTCCTGTGCAAAGTAATAGGTACCTTCCATGTCACTGGAAAGAAGTCAAAAGCCTTAAATCTGTCCTCAGAAACATCCAAAGAAGCCTGTAATATCACACACATTTCCCCTTTTATTGATCAAAAGAAAAAATAAAATATTTACTGCTTTTTTATTTATTAGTGTGGGGGTTATCAAACTACAACTATAAACCAAATTTGGTCTAACACTTCTTTTTGTAAATAAAGCTTTATTAGAATAGAGCCAAGCCAATTCCGTTACTTATTGTCCATGACTACTTTAAAACCACAACCACAAAATTGAGGAGTTCTGACAGAGACTGTATGGCCTAAAAAGTCTAAAAAGATTTGCTATTTGACACTTTACAGAAAAAGTTTGCCAAGCCCAGCATTTGAAGTCTATATATCTATATCAGAGATATATCTTAATCTCTAAAATAGAGTTTAAATGTGCTTTCCTAGATTATATTTATTTATATTGCTACTATTAATTCAACAAATGCTTATTAAGCTCTTTCTATGAGGTGCTGGGAATACAGCAGCGAGCAAAACAAACAAAATCCCTGTCCTCATAGAGCTTACATTCTAGTTGCAGAGAGACAGACAAACAAAATAAAAGAGGAAAAAATATTTTTTAAAAGTATATTGGATGATTTTCTGTATTTTGGATAAAATAAAGAAGAACAGAAAATAGAGAGTATAAGGAACTGGGGAGAGTAATAGTAAATATACATTTACATTATACGTCATTTATAGTGTCACAAAATTGTTCTTGAATTGAGTGAAGCTATCAAACATAACACCTTGTAAAACAAGAACCACTCCCTAGCTTGAATGCCTGTGTCCTAAGTTTACTGCTCTCAGGCCAGTTAACTCCTTAAAATACTCCCTACTGTCTTCACTTTTAATTTGTACATGTTTCTGAGTCCATAATTCATACAAAAAAGGAAGCAAAACCAGAAAAGAACCATATTATGCAAATTCAGTCCCCTCTAAGCAATCCATCAAATCCCAGCTCCTATAATTCTGCACAAATACAGTGTTTAAATCCCATGCAAAATCCCTCTACAATATTATGTGAGAAAGTCAAATTTAGTATAAAAATGTTTATGATAGTCCAACATGTAGTGATAGTGAAATAGTATCTCAACATATTTAGAAGGCAGGGAGAAAAACTCTAATAATATCACAAATCTTTCTCCCAACATATTTAGAATGTAATCATAATTCAGTCATTAAATTAGTCCATGAAATATTGTTCCAAACATTATGAAGTAGGCAGCTATAAACAACTATAATCCAAACACAATTTTATTTTTTTATTACATTGGTATAGCAAATGGTAATTTATATTTGTTACTAGAACTTTGAAAATGAAAATATAGATGATGCACAACTGATTTACTCTCCATTTATAATTTTCCAAACCAACAATATAAACATGAAATGGGAATTGTGGTTTATATTGGGGTCCTTGGATTTTCAAAACCTTCTGTGATTTGTCAATAAAACAACCCTTTCCTTCTGAGTTTGACTTAACTGTCTTGTTCCATGAGTTAGATAGTAGATTTTTGATACTTCTATTTCAGAGAGAAATTACTACTAAAGTGTTGAGGGCAGATTTAAAGTTAAATATTAGATAGCAAAGAAATTATTTTAAAAGCCATATTTTGAGATGTATGTTTTTTCTTTTTCATTTCTGCAATAATCTTTCATGGAAGGAAAAGCAATTACTCACCTGTAAGATATTAATAAAATGGCAACCCCTATTGAAATATCTTACTATACTGACATTTTCTGAACTCATCTTCTGGCAACCAATAAATAAGACCTGATCTAAATAGACTACAAAATAAAAATGAAACTTTAATTAAAATATAAATTAATATATTTGGTATCATTACAGTTTTGAGAATATACCTACCATTACTCTGAGTCTCACATTTTTTATATTATTTTCTCCAAAGGTATTGCTGGAAAAACAATTCTGTCAGGGGGAATAAAGTTTGTAAAGCCACTGTATTAAGATATCTTTATACTTTCTCCAATCCTAACAAATATAACTCTAGATCATTTATTTATTATTTCCTGAGTTCTATATTAACTACTCTTTAAAGATATTAACTGTTTCTAAGCCCTTGCAGATTTCCTTTAAAATTGCAAAAATGAGAATCTGTCGCAATAGTTGGTGCAATGTGCATTGCTTGGTTGAACAGTAATACTTGCCATGACTCAACAATACAGAACTTTCTCCAAATATTAAAGTATATTTTCTTTAGTCAAAGCAATAAAAAATGACTAAGCCCCTGGACCTAATCGTTTAACATGAAGATAGTCAACAAAAAGGGGAATAAAATGTTGCTTCAAGATGAATTACTAGAAGTGTCCCAGAATTTGAACACTGCCATTGTCACTATTATCAATGAGATATCGGTTCCCAATAATCCTAAAGGTATCTGACAAAATGAAAACCTATTACCAGGAAAGGAAATAGAAAAATACAAGGCATAAGAAAAAACATCCCTTTTATTTAGAAGGGTTTGTGTGGTACTGTTCAATAATCATATTTGTTTCCCACAGCATCATCCACATAAAAACGTAAGTTAAAAGGTAATGAATTGTGAGGAAAAATAAATTTGTTTCTACTTATGCTGCAAATGGCCTTCCTTGGGTGGAGAATGGCATTTATATTTAAGATGAAAACAAACTGTAACACGTATAAATTGTCATAAAATATACATGCTCAGGAAATAATATCTTGAAAACTTAAATCTCTGAAATTCCTGCTACCAATTGCCTTATCCTTCAGGGTTTAAAACAGGAAACACAAACTCCTCTTGGGATTCAAGTAGGAAGAGTGCCTTAGTTTTCCAGCTGGTATGTCAAATACCTTACCTGGCTTAAAAAAATGGAAATTGATTTTCTCACAGGCTTGTTTCCTCCTGGGTCAGTAGCATTCTGGCTGGTGTAGGTAATCCTTGTAGTTCCTTGGCTTTCCTGTCACTTGATTTCCTCTCATTTCTCTTCCAGTTTCCGCTGACTTCTGGCTTCCAGTTCCTCCCCATGGCTTTCTCTCCTAACTTGAATTTCTTCTGTTTATACAGGGCTCCAGTAATCTGAAATAGGACCCAGCTTCATTCCACTGGACTAAAATTTAACTAAAAAGAACATCTTTAAGAAATCCTATTTCAGGAATGTGAGTTAAAATTAAGAACATCCTCCTTCCACTCTCCCCGCCAGGGAACATAACTCAATCTGACACAAAGAGATTTACTAATTAGAGATGCCCAAAATTGTAAAAGTCTTAAATTAGAAGAGGATAACACCGTATCAAAAGTTATTTCTAGGTTTTACTCACGGTAGGTATAATTGTGCTCCCTTCTTGATCCAAGATAAACTCAGGTAAGGTAGAATTAGTTTAGTGACCCTACCCAAGTTGACTCAAACATAAACCAAACTAACAACTAATCTGTCTACCAAACATTAAAACAATTGTCTGTGGAAGAGAATGGTTATGTGCTTCTATATGAACAAATATAAAATCATGCAATTATTGACTATTAGATCTTCACAAGAACTTATAATCATCATATAGGCAATTAAAAATAAAAACATTTTAACTTTAAGTATTCATTTCTTTTAAGTAATGGCCCCATTTAGAGACCAATTTTTTATTTTACTAAAAACTATAACTTTGAAATTTATTTTATTTTTTATTTTTACTTAAAGAAATATTAAACTGCCAAACAGAGCTAGTTTTGCGTCCATCCTCTATGCTCCCATAACACTCAGTGCATACATCTACTAAAGTTCTAATGACTGTTTATAATTGTTGGTCTACTTGTCTGTTTATCCACAAGTTCTATATCTAAGTTCCTTGAACAGTGATACAAAGAGATACTCAGTAGAATTCAGTGATACGTTGTATCTTGATTATTTACATTATTGAATAAACAACTTCAAAATATTTCTTTGTATTTATTTTGTATACACATGAAGCTGTAATTGAGGAGAATTGATTTTTTAACTTTTTTATTCACTTTGTTGATATGAAAATGAAGCTTTCCAAGGAGCTTTGAATAGAGAACTGGTCACTACTGAATGAGGAAGTTTACAGCATTGTTAAAAAAAGAACCCTGACTCAGTTTTAAATGATAGATAGATAGATAGATAGATAGATAGATAGATAGATAGATAGATAGATAATGTAAAGCATTGTACTAGACTTTGTGAAAAGAGTCAAACATGACCTTATCCCCATCCTAAGTGGCTCACAATCTTATCAGGGGAGAGTCGTAATTTTGGTAGTTTAACTAATGCTAAAATAGGAATATTACAGGTTTTTTTAGTGTGCATAAAAGAGATACTTAACATAGAAATTAGTCCAGAGACCTTTAGCATTACCAACCTAAATTTACTTTCAGAGGTGGAGGAGTCATGGACCTTCCCACCACTTTTCTTGAGGTGCCTTACTTGTAGGTCTAGATCCCTTACTTTTCTCTGAGCCTGCAGAGCAGCTGGTGTTTTCAATGAACTGTGCTAAGCAGCCTCAGTATCATAAACAGAGGAAATGACTAATCATTTACTGTTTCCTCTAACTGCTGGGAACCCCTGCTGGTCTCTGGCATTTCTACTAGTTTCGAAGTGATAATGCAAGGGTAGTCTCCTGAAAGATTCATGAAAGTCTAAGTTTAGAGTGCAGAAGGGCACTAAAGATCATCAACCATTCCTCCCTCATTACAGATAAGGAAACTGAGGTGTTTAAAGGCTAATTGACCTTGTACAAACTCCAAAGGGTGGTTAGTCACAGCACCTGAACCAACACTGAAGTATCCAGACTCCTAGACTAGGCCTCCCTTATGTCATAAATCCTCTATTTAATGACAGCATTCTCCAGATTGTTCGAGGATAGTCAGGATTGTAGAGACCTAAGGACTCGCTTCCAATTGATGATCCCTTTTCTCTTAGCCCTAGAATTTTCAGAGCCTGACCAAACCAATCTTTGTTCCTAGGACTTATAGCAATTGCGAGAAAAAATCTGGTAATTAAAGAAGGTACTCTGAAGACTGAGATACCTCTTCTTCCTCTGAAAACCGAGACACATTACTTCAGTGGTAACTTGTTGCCTGATGGCATTGAGGAATAATGCTTTAAAAAAAGTGAGGAATTTATCAGCTCTAGTTCGTGGTTCATGAAAATTATAACCTGTGGTTCCATAAAACTTATATATTCTGTAAAGCATGTTTCAAGTTTTTACCTGAAAATCTGTACCTGGTTCATGGTTTAAAACCACTAGTTATTTCCATCTAGGGGCATTTTAGAAATTTGAGGGGAAATTTTTGTTGATACAGTGATCAGGGAGATTTAGAGGGAAGGGGCCAGGAAGGCAGTATCTCATTCCTATATTTACAAAGATCTTTGTTATGGAGCTGGACATTCAAATATCAAATAAGTGGAAAATGTATTTATAATCTCTAAGCCTAGAACAAAACTCCAATTCACATACAAATTATTTGTTTATGCACAGTTGTGGGTACACTGAATTTTCAGGGGGAAAAAAACACCATGCACATCAAGGGAAGATTCTACTTTGTTTTTTTCAGATTGTTGAAGTGTTTATCATCATTTTAGTTAATCTTGGTACGTACAGCAATGCTGCTGTCAATAACAGTGTACGTGTATAAGTTGGCAATCATAGCTATTGAATTCATTGTCATTTTACAAAGCTGTGCCAGCACATAACTACTTCTAACCCTATACAGATATACCTAAAAATTTATGTATTGAAATATATATTATTTTATTATGAATTTCTTTCTTTTTTATTTTATAATAGGTGGGGCATTATACTGATTGTTTAAATTACATGATATTATAATATTATATATTATATGATATTATAATATATATTATATTATATTATATTATATTATATTACCCAGGAATTCCATTCCCACTAAATAAAAGGGATATAACAAAATATTTGTTTTAAGAAGGAAACATTGGGCTAGATGAGTTTGAGAAGGTCCAATGAGGTCAACTCCCCGCCATGGGCCAAAATTTTATATCTGAACTTTTGAATAAGGTGTAATTTACATCTCACCTAGGACAACTAACAAGGAGGTAAGGATTGACAACCACCATACCAAGGAAAAGAGAGAGCCTACAACTGCAAGCAAGAGAGTCCCAGCCAACAGCTGTATGGGATCAAAGTCCCCTCTCAATTAGAGGTGGAGCAGACATCACCATCCCAGAATTCTCAGGATTGGGAAATGAACTATGGACTAGAGTGGACTTACTGGTATTCTACTTTAGACTTATCGTGATTCTAGCAATGAAGAAATTACAAAATTGATGTGGAGACAGTGGCCACTGGAGGCCCTGGGGGCAGGGAGAGGGAAAAACAGGTGTAATACAGGGGCTTTTTTGGGACTTGAGAATGCTCCTGAATGACATTGCAATGACAGATATAGGCCATTATATATCTTCCCATAACCTGCAGAATTGTGTGGGAGACAGTGTAAACTACAAGGTGAACTATGGTCCATGCTCAGTGGCAATGCCCCAGGATGCATTTATCAGTTGCAATGAATGTGCCACGCTAATGAAGGATGTTTATGTGGGAGGTGTGGGGACTGGGGCATATGGGAATCCCTATATTTTCTGCGTAACATTTATGTAATTTAAGTATCTTTAAATATATATATATATATTAAAAAAAAATAATAAGGACTCTTTAAAAAATGTAATTTATATACCTATTCTAGATCTTGAAATTTTAATTTGACAATGTTTCCCCATACATAATAAAATAAAGTTACATCTGAAAATATTAATTTTTTTCTCTAAATTTTAGTATTTTGGCAAAATTGCAGGGGACAATTATAAGCAATGCTCTTTGAGGAAGAAAGCTTATAAG
>JAQZBX010021740.1:0-32051 GCA_029593785.1 Cabassous unicinctus
TCTTTGCATCTATTCTTGAACTTTCCTGACTAGAGATGTTAGAGTAAAAATTAGGAGACTTGGTCAAGAGTTTATTCTCTGTTTAAATACATGGAGTCCATAAGGAAAGGATCCAATAGTTAATAGCATTTTTTTCCCCATAACAGTTATGTAAGTATAACATGGTATTAAAAATCCCTAAGGTTCCACAATAGGAATCTTATTCCTGAAAAATAATCATTTTAAACGCCCATGCTCCAAATTCTAGGTAGACTATAAATCTGTTTTTCTTTATAACTTTTTATAATTTTACCCATTCCAATGTTGCTGGCACAAACTGCCTTATCAGCCTGATGCCTAAAGATCTCATCTCTTTTCAATATTCAAATGTGAAGCGTTTGTCTGTGCTCAGGAATTGTTTCCAACTCTGTCCTTTGTAACAGGTTATCAGGGTCAAGAGTGGATCTCAGCCTCAAATATACACTGGACCGGAGTAAAGTCTTCCAACCTGACCCGCAGACCCTCTTTTTCCTTCATGTGAGTCCCCTTCAAGCTCCTCTTTCTGCCAGTGGACCTTAGATGAGGCTATCTTAGTCCACTGGAAAAGTTCTAATCAGAACGGAAGGCTGTGAATCTCAGTCTCTTTTCCTCCTAGGAGACTCCTTTACCCCCATACACATTTCCCATCCTCCTCCAAAATTTCCAGGTAGGCTTATTAAAGAGTATTAGGAAGAGCTTCTTTGCTTGGCCACAAAAGCCCTATGATTCCTAGGCCCCCGAAGCCAATGGATGCCGACGTACATTTACAGAACCAAGGACTAGCCAAGTGACTCTTCTCTCCTCCAGCAACAGGCTGTGTCCTAGACTCAAGAAGCAATACGTAAGCTCTCTGGACAAAACATAGCCCTCATAAGATTTAAAAGTTAAATTTCCTTTTATCAGGCATCATCCTATATTTTTAAAGCATTTTTAAAATAAAATTGTATTGAAGTATATCATTCATACATGAACATACATAAACAATAAGTGGATAGTAAAAGGTGTGAACTTACAAAACAAACATGCCTAACTATCATGCAGGACTTGGGCTTGGATTTCCCCATTAAAATCTTTCTGTTGTTCTTTTTTCTGGTAGGACCCAATTAAAACCCATATTAAAGCTCTGGAGGAGAAATTCTCAATAATAAATGAGTTAATCAATGTTGGACTCAAATCCAAATCCAAATGTAAGATTTAATGCCTATACCTGGCACTTAATAAAACTTTAGTAAAAGTTGTCAATCGCCCCTCCAATCTATTCCTCCAGAAGTAGTCCTCTGTTCTTTGTTTGCCCAGACCCCTTTCCACTTCTTCCGGTGACAGAACTTCCATTCCTTCGGGAAATCGGTATTGCTCTGCCCAACCACGTGGTCTGGTGTGGGCGGGCAGTTACTGAGCCCACCTCTCACCCCAGCCAGACCGAGACCCAGGCTGGGCCGTAGAACTGTGCCCGCCCCTTGGCCTCTGTGATTGGGCTAGAGTTGGTTAAAGACAGATGCTGAGCCAATCAGGATCCTTCACCAAGATTTTTCTAAACGGAGCTGGAAAAGATGACCTGTTTTCTCTCAAATGGCAAAGTTGAAAAGGTTTCAGCAAAGACCCGCCAGGGAAAACTAATGATCCGGGGAAGAGAATGGAGCCCGCATCCCAGGGAAGCCGAGGGGAAAGGAGGAGAAAGTCCCTAGTTCTGTTCATCTCCAGTCCATCCCTGCCCTTTCTGATCTAAGATGGCCTAAGTTGGCCTCAGTGCTGGCCAGATGTTCTTTCCATTCTGTGATTCATTCCAATAAACCAAGCTAAGTTTCCGAAACTTGCTAATTGCCTCTTTTGGATTCATTTCCTCTTTCCTCAATTTGTCCATGGGTCAAATTCTCCTCCTCCTTTAGATTCATACGGTTCTATGAATATGTTCAGGGAGAGAAAAGAAGCATTTTCTCTTCCAGGTCAGAAGGAAAGAAAGGATATGGATGGTGTCTGCCCTCTGCTCTGCTGGGCTCTCTGCCTAGCACAGTGCCTGGCACATAGCGCCACGTGATAAATGTGTGTTGAATGAAAGTGCACAGTGAGGTAGAGAAGAAAGCGAGAGAAGGGCACTTTTCACCCCTTCATACTGAGTTGTTTACATTCCGGTCCTTATCCTATTGTACAGCAATTCCGTTTTGCCTATATTTATCACCTACAAGATGTGAACCACTGCAGGCAAAGAAGCACGCCTAGTTCATCCCCATACCCGGAGCTGCAAGACACGGTGGCACACAGCCAGCGTTTGATCAGTAATCAACTGAATGCCCGATGAGTGAGCAGAGTCTGAATTAGGGATTTTAAAGGCTGCCTTTTAACTATTTTTGAAAACATAACTGCTAACAGTGTTTCCAGGTGAATGTCCTGCTGAGGCCTGCGTTACGCCCGGTGAGACTCGTTTAAAAGAAGCTCAATCTATTTACACGCAACAAAAAAGCAGTGGACCAAAAGTTTTTATCTGAGATGGTGTTTGCGGTTTTCATTTGCTTAACAAGTACTTTCTCTATAGCCTACTTTGGCTCAACCAGATTCAGAAAGAGGACAAATTCCAAATGGAAGAACCCAGATGGCTGCACATTAGTCTCTTTGGTGAGCTACCTGAAAACAGAAGCTCTGGAAACAGTATGGAAAATGGAATGAGCCTGATGGGAACTTCAGAGCTATGGAGAGAGAACCGGGGTTCTACCACTTGGTTTTGAGATGATTAAAGTGGCAGAGGCTGGGAAAGGTTCTCACTGGAATTAGTGAGAAGAATTCCTGATGCTTCATAGAAGGCTCAATGCTTCTTGTGCCCAGAAGCACTGTTCTGTGCTGCCGGGAACTATCAGGTCCTCGAAAACCATTGTTAACTAGCCTCCCACTTATTCGTCTTGAGATTGAACAGAAAGGAATCTGCCCTAGTTTACTGTTAGTGCCTCTGATTCTCAGGAAAGATCCTAGTACTCCATGTCTGGATCTGAAATACTGAATTTTATTTCGCTGTCATGCCTGTCAAGTAGCGCTGCCTGGAGAGGCCATAAACCAGGCCAGGAGGTAGGCAAATGGCGCCATCTGGTGTTCAGATGGCAACATGAGCATTTTTAATCCACGGTGCCCAGTGCAGGAGAGGGGGTGTGAATAAATAATGCCAGGCTGAGCCCAGCGCTTGTGGTATACCCTGCACGTCCTATTCTTGTCCGGAATGGGGGAGGTTGAGGGGCTGGGCTGCTTCCCTGGAAAGTGCCTAGTAGTCCAGCATCATTCTGGGAATATGCTGGCTATGCGGAGTTTGGTCAAACCAGTTTCTTTCTATGTTTAGAAGTGTGCAGGATCTCATTCCTCACACTGCGGAGAACAGTGCCCACTGTTCCACACTCAGTGTCCCTCAGATCCAGACTGAGACCAGGCTGAAGAGAATTTGTGTAGTGTACACCATGCCATTGGAGTAAAATGGTTAAACACTGGAACACTGGGCTGGGGACAGGGTGGGTGAGAGAGAAGAATGTATAATGAGGTTGTGTCATGGCGCCCATGTTTCTGCATGAAGGGGATCCATGGTAGAGCTGGCCCGCTCCACACCCAGAAGTGACCCTGCCCGCAAAAAGGTACCTAAAATGCTTCACCCTTGACCTGAGTGCTGAACGCATAACCAATACAGCACCTGAGCTTGGCCCAGGGGAGGTGGTGCTACCAGGGAATTACCACCTCAAAAGGGCCCAGGCCTCTGGACAGGGAGCGTCTCCGTGACAACCACAGTGGAGTGCTCATCACAGAATAGTTCCCTCCACCTCCTGATTTTTTTCCCCTGAAAATTGTGAATCCCAATTTTTCTGATAGTCTGAACCATCTGATAGTCTGAGGAATGAGGGAAGAGTCACAATAAATAACTTACATTAAAATTCTCACCAATATTGGAGAGCAGGGCCCAGCACAGGTTTTCGTTTAGATAAAGAAATGAAATGCTTCTTTTATCTTGTGGCACGCAGCAGTTCACATCTGCTCCACGAAGGCTTTGAGGTATATAAGAAAAAAATCCATATAATACAAATAAATTCTAATGGATTGTGTCTTCATTTCCTAGGGCTGCCGTAACAAAGTATCATGAACTAGGTAGCTTAAGACAACAGAAATTTATTGTCTCCCATCTCCGGAGCCTAGAATTACAAAATCAAGGTGACAATAGAACTATACTCCCTCTGAAAACTATAGGACAGAATCCTTCCTTACCTCTTCTAGCTTTTGGTGTTTGCCAGCCATCCTTGGCATTCCTTTGCTCGTGGCCACATGTGTCTCCATCTTCACATGTTTGTCTTCTCTTTTGTCTGTCCGTGTCCAAACTTCCTCTTCTTATAAGGACACCTGTCCTATTGGATTATGGGCCTGCCCTACTCCAGGGCGATCTCATCTTAGTTTAAATAAATCCATCTGCAACGACCCTTTTGCCAAGTAAGTTCACATTCTGAGGCTAGGACTTCAACATACCATTTTGGGGAACACAATTTAACCCATAATAGACAGTTATCAATTGGGAGGAGGGGCTACCTAATATCTGAATCCCTTTCCCCTGTTTGGGAGATTCCCTACTCTTTGAGTCTGGGTGGGAGCCAGGGCCGTCTCGCCTACAGACACCTAGAAGGCCAGATACTCACTCTGCTACTTCCCTGGCTGCAAGTGAGCATCTGCACATTGGAAACATTTTGGCCAAGCGAACACTCATACACAGCACTCTGCACCTGCAGTGGCTGTGGGAGCAGCATCCTCCTCAGATGGTCCCTGTGATATGATTAGGCTGTGGTTCTGGCTGCCCAGGCTTTGTTGGTACCTGCTCATTTCCTAAGCCAAAATTTTGGTCTTCTCAGAGATTAATCATGTTGAAGATGAATATAGAGCATGAAGTAAAGACTTAAGAAAAATAGAAATGAAAATATGTAGGCTATAAAAGCTTACCTAGCTGCTATATATGAGTTAAGCATTTGGCCTTGAGCTTCCTGGCAGCCAAAGTAAAAAGGGAAACAGTCTGTTACCCAACTTTTGAAGACAAAAATACATACCAGTTCTTTAAAAGAAATAAATGTGTTGCTAAAGGTTGAGCTTTGGAAAGAATTTCTCACCCTGAGGTTTCTCAAAGCAGCTCCTAGGGCTTTAATTACCATCTCCCTAAAAGCAATTGAATAGCAGATGATTCTTTCAGTGGTTTCTCATAGTACCCCTCAATGAAAACCCAGGGCAGAGCACAAAAATTCAACTCAGCTTAAGCCACACTTTGAAAGTGCCAAGTTTATAGTTTTTCTGATGGTGTATCATCTGGAATATTTAAAGAAGGAATTCCAAGCCCCTATAGATAATTTTTATCAAAAAAAAATTTTTATAAAGAGTTGAATAGCATATAGTTTGAAGTTATTTTCTGTCATGAGAGCCCAGAGGATTATGAATTGTTAGAAATAAAACCAAAGAATGGTAAAACTGACATCCTTTCCTGGTAAAATAAGAATAATAATAGCAACTATATAATTGCATTTTAGGTGCTGAATATACAGGTGCTTTTTTAAAAAAAGGATTTATATTATTTATTTATTTCTCCCCACTCCTTTGTTGTTTTTCACTTGCTGTGTCTGTTTGTCTTCCTTGTTTCTTCAGGAGACACCGGGAGCCGAACGCCGGACCTCTGATGTGAGAGGGAGCCACCTCCGCTCCCTGCTTTGTGTGTCTCTCATTATGCTTTTTCCTCCCCAAGTCTCTTGTTGCATCAGCTTGCCATGCCTGCCCGTCATGCCAGCTCTCTGTCTTCTTTAGGAGGCACAAGGATCTGAACCAGCGACCTCCCATGTGGGAGCTTGATATTATTTATGAATTCCCAAAAGAAATATAGATTATATTTGTAAACTGGTCGGTTCCTCTGGCATGATAACCCTTTGATTGTATTAGATTCAGCTGAGACATCTGATTAAATTATGTTAAGATTAGGGCTCTGATCCAACCACGTCATTAGAATGCTACTCAGTGTCAAGTCCCTGCACCACTTGGAGATAAAACAGACACTCACACAGAAGTAAACACTCAGAGAAGAACACAGGGGAAGAGAGACAGCTCATTAGATTGCAGAGGCCCTGGTAAGAGAGATGAACATGATAGCCTACAGCTGCAGCTGAGCCCAGGAAGAAACGAGCTCCGGGGAGGGAGACGAGCTCTCCAGCCTACAGCTGAGATGGGAAGAAGCTGGACCCACGGAGCCTTAGAGGAAGAGGAAGGCTGAACACTCACAGAGACTGGCAGCCATCTTGCTCCAACACGTGGCAACAGACTTTGGTGAGGGAAGTAACTTACGCTTTATGGCCTTTTGACTGTAAGCTTCTACCCCAGATAAATACCCTTATAAAAGCCAATAGACTTCTGGTATTTGCATCAGCACCCCTTTGGCTGACTAATGCATGTGCTAAATATGGTGCATACAGCAGTGAATAGATACTTGTGGAGCTTACACTCTAGTTGAGTAGACAGATAAGAACCAAGTAAATACTATTTCAAATTGTGGTAAGTGTTAGGTAAACAATAAAAGGTAGCAGTGTGTTATTCACAATTGGCAAAATAGGTAAGCACCCAAGTGTCCATCAACCAAGGAATGGCTAAACAAAATGTGGTATATACATACAATGAACTATTATTCAGTCATAAAAAGGTAGCACAACATTGTGAACGTAATTAACAGCACTGAGATATATATCTGAATGTGGTTAAAAGGGGGCAAATGTTAGGTTGTATATATGGTAATAGAATAAAAGTTTTTAAAAACAATCTTGGGTTTTAAAAGGCAAATACCGTAGACCATATATCTAGACTATTAAAATTGTCCACTTCTCTCTGTCCCCTGCTTCCCCTACAAATGAAGGCAGGCTGGCCCATTTTACTAGAATAACTCAAATACCCCTTCGGTTTCTCTAGCTCCTCTAATCCGTTTCTTCTGCCATCCTGGTGTCGTGACACTTTGTTTGGGCTTCATACCTTGGTCTTGCTCCAGAACCCTGGCTCTTGAATTTGCTACCTAAGGGTCAACGTTCCACACTTCAATTCTGAGTCCCTTCCCTCCAACTTGACACATCGCAGTCTTGAGTTGTCTTCTCAATTTCGTGAGATCTGCTCAAGCCAGGCTAGTCCTACTCCCACCCCTCACTCCTGGGCAGAAAGGGGTCCATACATTGATAAATATTGTCCATTATCCCTGAAGTGGACTTGACTAACGATTAAACAGAAGGCCATTACCTAGATGTGTGATATGGTGCCACCTGGTGGCTCCCGGCGACCGCAAGGTGTTCTTAAAATCAAGGTCCCCCTCCCTATGCAATATTCAGCTCCTTTATGTCCTGGGGGAATCTGGAAGTTGACTGTAATGATTCCTTCTACACTCACACAAATGCATGTACTTACACACACACACACAGGCGTTTTAGGGTTCACATTGCAATCTTCAAGAGAATATGCTTTTAAAGAATGTGTATGCCCACATGTGGGTGCATTTTCTGCTACTGAGATAGCCTTTGACAGGTGGGTGCAGGGAGAGGAGCCCACAGAGAGCTCCAGGTAGCAACTCCCAAGTGGGGAGGTAGCCAGCTGCTTGTGTTTCCTCTGTAGATGCCAAGTTCAGTGAGCTGAGCTCAAGGTCCATTTTTTTCAATCTTGTGAGAGCAGCGATTGGAGAATCAAACTTCTCTGCCGGGGCTGCTCCACAGGGCATCAGAGCCTGCTCTTGGCTTGGGCATTGTCACTAAGGATTTGCAAGCACCAAGAGGTACCTCTAAACCAGCGGTTCTCAACCCTGGTTGTACATTAGAAATACCAGGGGGATATATTAAAAATCCCGTTGCCTAGGCTGCACTCCAAACCATTGAAGTCAGCATCTCTGAGGGTGGAATCCAGGAAGAGCATTTTTAACTGCTACCCAGATGATTCCAATATTCAGCCAAGGATGAGAACCCAGGCTCTAAATAAAACTGTGGTTCAAGTGCTCACCGGCACAACCTACGTCACTGTCACCTTTACCCTTATTTATTTAACTTCTTGTTCCATCTGTCCCACTTCTCCCAAAACTACATATTTTGAAATAACATAAAAATCACTTCACTGGGTATAATGAGACTGGATTATTTTTTATTATTAAAGATTCTATCATTAACTAGCTGTGTGACCTTTAACTAATATCACAATTACTAGTGTAACTGATGATGATAATGATAATAACAACTTACATTTATTGCACCCTTACTATGTGCCAGAAACTGTGCTAAGAGCTTTCCATAAATTATTTCACATAATCTTTATACCTACTTAGTAAAGTAAGAATTCACTTACAGAAAAAGATACTGAGGTTCAGAAAGGTAAAGTCAATTGTCCAAGATCATAGAATAAGTAGCAAAACCAAGATGCAAAATCAAGCTCTCAGAACTAGCAGCCCATCTTCCTGACCATTCTGTAATGTCACCTCCCTAAATAACTTGCCCCCGATTATAGAGCTGTAAAGTAAGAATACAGGATTCCCATCCAGGCCTGCCCAACTTCAAAGCTCAGCCTTTAACTGGTATGCTGTACTGCCCATGCCGTCAACACAAAAGTTAGGTTTCCAGAAAGAAACGTGTGTGACAACGACGAAAATTTTTTCATGGCTAGAGGATTTAAGCAATCTAATCCAGTGCAAAGAGTCTGTGGTTTGAACTACAAGTCAAGGGACAAGCAAGCGAGTCCGCCATTTAAACGTTCAGGGATTTCCATTTGTAAGAAGAAAAACACAATTCATAGGTAAGATTTAAGACCAGAAACTGCAGGTTTGCAGGCTGGTAAATTTTTCTCGCACTGTATTCCATATGGCAATAGCAAATAGAGTCTCTGATTTCTTTCATTTCTTTAGAGACCACAAAAAAAGTATACATTTGCAAAATCAATATGTTTCTTTTTCTGCCATCTCACATGATAGATAAAATAACCCCCCACCCCATAAAAGAAGTTACATTGTACTTTTAGATTGATCCAGAAGTACATACATAGCAGTGTCTAAACCCATCAGGAAGTTTAATTCCAAAGTGTTCTGGTGTCCTGGACCAGAATCTCATGGGAATGCACATTCAGATGTTTCCTGGGAAGCTTGGAGGACATCTAAAGCAAGGTCTGAAGTTGATTAGAGTAATATATTCCAGGAGAAATGTTTTTGCATGACCTTCCTGGAGGAGACTGTCATCACGCTGGGATGAGACCTGCAAGCCCACAGTAACTCACACCTGACTACAGAATCTGGTAGGCAGGACTGGGCGAGAGGCCCACGTCATCCTAGTGGTATGTGACCAAGGGATGGCTGGATCTGCCTTCACAACCAGGTGAAGAAAGCACCCTCAAAGCCTGTAGGTCTGGGGAAATTCATGTAGATTTATTCTAAGCAGGGCAGGGAGAAAGAAGAGGAGTCTAAGAGGGGGTCCCTCTGGAGGTTTATCCTCTCAGGGTCCTGGATCATATCAGCCATTTGTAATGTGAAAAGTGAGGGGGTGGGGAACAAGAGAGAGAAAGAGCTAGAGAGAAAGGGATGCCTGGCTTCTTCAGCTGTGTTGCTGCCATGACCAGGTAGAAAGATTGCCTAAACTAATGAAAAAGAAGCATTCTGTGATCCATGTGTTCATTTACACATTCAACAAATACTGAGAACCTCTTCTGGAGGCATTAGTGGTAGAGTAGAAAACAAAGTGCCCTGTCCTGTGAAGTTGACAGTCTGATGAAGAAGCTAGACAATAAACAAAATCACCAAATAGACATATAATATAATGGTGATAGGTTCCATAAGTTAAGACAAACAAGAAACAAAGAAACAAAAACAGAGTAAGGGGTTAGAGTACCAGGCGCCAGGAGGATATGAATTCCTAGGACATGAGTTTTGAGCAGAACCAACTGAGTAAGTGTACCTGCTTGGGCAAAAAGAGTTTTTAAGGCAGAGGGAGCAGCAAGTGCAAAGGCCCTGAGGTAGGAATGTGTTTGGCTTGTGGAAGAACAGCGAGAAATATGAAGTCAAGGTCACTCCAACCAGGAACTGACCAGAGCAGCTTATGAAAGCCTGGTCACCTGGATCTAACATGCAGGCTCCAGTTATGACTAGTTACTACCCCATCAGCACCATATTGCTACACTGTCTACAGGTTATATAATGGGGACCAGGTGTCACAAAAACATGATTGACTTACAACTAGGTAATGATGATCCTGTGGACATGCACGATCAGAATGTGGTATTTTAATACCACCGGGATACTGTATATCTATTTATGTACTGCACTTATTGTTGTGCTTTATATATGAAAAGAGTAAGTACAAAGCTCATTCAATGTAAGATTAAAAACAACTAAATGAAACATGTAATTTAAAGGTTAAACCAGAATTTTAAAAGCTATTAACATTTGATACAACTTCATAGCTGCATTTGCTGAGTAACTCTTAATGTCATTTATTTATTTATATTGTAATATGTCAAATTATATAGGTAAATCAGCAACTTACATAAACACATAGTAATAGCAATGTAATCACATTTTTTGAAAAAAATCATCCAACTGCTATTTTTCCAGAAACATAAAACAATCAAGAATCTAAACTAATTTCTTCAAAATTATTTTGAGTGAAATTAACTTTTAATTTTTACTCAGTAGGAGAAAATGGCTTTTACCTTAACTAGCTGTCAGGAATTCATTTGATATTGTTGACATGTTTTTCATTTCAGCACATGGAATAATTAATTATGAGTTGAGTAACTTCTGTAGAGTTAGATAGTAAAATATAAACTACTTTTATTTAATTCTCAAAGCCCAAGTCATGCTCAGAAGCATTGAGTATCAAACAGAAACAACATCTGTGAGTCAACTAACGGAAGCCCATAGGCATTCACAGGCCACCTCTCGCCATAAGACTTCAAGACTGTGCAGTCAATGGAGACAAAGACCTCCAGTCATGGTCATCTATTTACCATTTGCTGGAGCCCTGGTCTTGCAAACACGGGTATGTCTTCCACGACCTTAATGGCAGTGCTGCTCAAGTGATACCCAAGAAAACTCAACAATAGGATTAAAGTCTAAGATTTTATCAGGTGGGGCTGAGTTTTGGAGGACCACCAACTGTTTTATTATCTAAGATATTTTGCCTCCAGGAACCAATTTTCCCAAGAACCTAAAATATTCCTAGGGGCGGGGGTAGAGTGGGGAGGCTATTGCCCCTTGGAGGATGTGTGGCCTAAACTGTGAGCTTCTCAATCTTAAGATCTACGTCTTTTTCATCTTTGTGTCCTATCCTTGGTATAGTGACTAGCATATAGCTGCTGCTCATTAAATAGTGGATGAGGGAAAGAATGAGAAAGGGAGGTAATGAATGAGTAAATTAGTGAAACAATAAACATTATTAATCTGAGAGACCATTGTATGCTGGAGAATTCAGCAAAAGAATGTGAAGGAAGAGAGAGGGAAGGTAGAGGGCCTTCTTAGCCTGAGAAGCAGAGAAAGAGCAGGGGTGCAGTTTGTTTCAGACAGAGTAAGAATCTTGACCTGAGGATAATAAAATTCTGTGTTGGAGAGGCAGTGTGGCACAGGAGGAAAGGCAAAGCATCTCATAGTGGAGGCTCTGAGTTTCATTCCTACCATTGACTGGCTTGTGAATTTTGGGAATTCAGATAGCCTCTCTCTCAGTTTTCTAAAATGCAAAATGGGGATAATAATACCTATATCATACAGTAATTGCCAGAAACAAATAAGTCAAAAAACTCATCAAAGAATAAATCACTACAGAAATATAATTATTGGGCCTTAAATGTGGAGAAATTGGGTGGGGCAGGTTGTGGAAAGCTTCACACACCACATAGAGGCATAGAATCGATGCAGTGGGTAGCAGGGTACTGTTACAGGTTATTTACGTTTAAGTAATTTTTTTTTTTTTTTTTTCACCGGGAGGTCCCAGGGATCGAACCCGGGTCCCTCCATATGGGAGGCGGATGCCCAACTATTTGAGCCACATCCGTCCCCTTGTTACAGGTTATTTAACAGGGAGTGAAGACTGATGTATATGAGTGGCTTCTATGTGCCAAGTACATACCTTTCATATTACCTCATTTACACCTCACAGCCAACCTCGAGAATAGATGCTAATATTCTTTTATAGATGAGAACACTGAGGCCTGGGAAGACTTTTTTGCTGATGAATTTTGCTGATGAATTGGATAAGGGTTGCCAAGGAAAAGGAGGAGTTAAGGATGATTCGTAGTTTGCGGTTCAATTGCCAGGTGAACAGTGGTGCTACTCACTGACATTGGGAAGACTGGGCAGGACGGGTGGAGGCAGGACTGACATGCTTTTGTTGGACATGTTAAGGTTAAAGATGCCTTGGAGACATCAAAACGGAGAAGTAGATGGGAAATTGGATTTTTTTAAACGTGGAGCCCAAAGGAAATGTTAAAGTTGGAGCTATAATTTGGGGATTCGTCAGTATATAAATGTTATTGCTCTTGTTTTTTAATCAGCACACTACACGAGACTACCTAGGGAGTATGGATGGAGAAGAGAAGAGAAATGAGTCTGGGGAAGTGCCACATTTGGAAGTTGGGAAGAAAGAAGCAAATGGAAGAAAGTGGTGCCCTGGTAGTGCAGTGAATCAAGTGTTTCAAGAATGAAGGGGTAACCGACTGTGACAGATGCTCTTGAGGTAGAAGAAGATGAAGGTTGAGAATTGACCTCTGTGGCAGCATGGAAGTGAGAGTCACCTTGTCAAGAGGCATTTCAGAGGAGTGATGGGTGACAGATCCCAACTAAAGAGGACTGAGAAAAGAATGGGAGATGAGGAAGTAGAAACCATGAATGTGAAAATTCCTTTGAAAATTTTGCTAAGTGGGAGAAAGATTGGAGGCTGTAGTTAGAGAGGGGAAATTGGGTCAAGGAGGAGTTTTGTTTTGTTTTTTTTTTAAGATGGAAGAGGTTGCAGAATATTGTTATGTAGAAGGGAATGGCTAGTCAGATATTGCAGAAGGATGGGATGCAGAAGGGAATGGTAAATCAGAAAAAGGAGAAAACTGCAGCAGCAGAGTTCTTGAGTAGATGAGAAGTGGTAGGATCTAGTGCACAAATGGAGGGATTTAATTAAGATGGGAGCCAGAAAAAAAAAACAAAAACCACCCCAAAACAACAACAAACCTGGTTTATCCTTTTTACCAGGAGAAAAGGCAGGACATGTGGGTAGATGGTAGATTTACAGACAGGCTGCTGTGTTAATGGTAGAAAGATTAAGTAGTTCTCTTCTGACTGCTTCTCTTTGCTCAGTGGAATGACGATAAAGATCCTCAGTGAGTGCAGGGAAGGGGAGGGTTGAGCAGTGTTTTAGAAGAGAGGAGGTGTGAAATAATGGTCTTGGAGAAAGGGAGAGTGAATTGAGAAGAGAAAGGTGGTGGGACCACCAGGTGGTGAGTGGCCCACTCGAGGTTCATGGTCATAAATTAAAGGAGGGCGGATCATCAGGTTTGCGTGTTTCTCCCTAGATGAGTTAGTTGCTTGGGTACCGGCACAGAGTAGTCAGAGAGCTGGATTTATTTAGAATTGAGGGTTTTCCAGGTGAGTATGGTGGAGCAAAAGAGGGGCAAGGGAGCTGAGAATTCATGTTAGAGAGTGACTGCAGTGATGGACTATGGAATTGTGCTGAGTGAAGAAGGAAATTTGGAGGTCGGAGGCAGAAGAGGCAGTGGTGAAGGGCAGTGCAAAAGTGGACAGGCCTGTGGTTTTGATGTGCTGCTAGGAATAAATAATTTGGGGAGTGGAAGTACTAAACAAAAGGATGTGGGATGCTAGAAATCTGGTGCAGTTAATGGCAGTGGCAAGGTTTAGACTAAGGCCATGGGTGTAGGTGGCTGAATGGGGATGGAGGAAAGGTCATTGGGAGAGAACGAGGACAGTGTGTCGGATAGATTATACAGATGCTGAAGTCACCAGACATGATGACGGGAGTGAAGACTCACAAACCCCAGCTTCAGAGATCCTCTGAGCTGTCTTTGGCTCCCTGAGGCCTGCTCAGGCCACAGTGTTTTTCTGATTCTCCAGATGTTCAGTCTTCTTTATTACAATAATCCCCATTTCTTGAGCTACACAGTGAGTGCTCATTTCTTGTAACCAAAAAGCCACAGCCAGAGTTCACCAGGAGTATCTCCAATTTTCTATTCAAAAATCAAATTTCTATTTTATTTCCCCTGAATTATGCTGGTGAAACTTGGGAGTTAGCATGAGAGCTGAGGTTAGGCTGGGTTCTAGGCGTGGACAAGAATTGCAGAGGAGACTGCACACACCTGGCTTGCTTTCTTGTTTGCTAATAGACTGGCCAGGTAGCTCTAGAATTGCCTTGAACGTCAATGTTACAAGATACATGACTTCTTAATCACACTTCTGTGGTGGCTACAGATTGTGCCCTACACATGAAGGCCAGACATGCTGTGTTTTGCAAATCGTACTTTTCAAACTTTGATCTATGTCCTAGATTCCCAAACACCATCTTTTTGCAGAAGGTTCAAGTCAGATCATGCAGTTAACAAGACTCCCTTGACTGTGGGACAGGATTTATGGTGAGTTAAAACTCAACTGAGGGAGCAGAGGTGGCTCAAACCATTGGGCGTCTCCCTCCCACATGGGAGGTCCTGGGTGCGGTTCCCGGTGCCCCTAAAAAGAAGACAAGCACACAACGAACAGACACAGAGAACAGACAGCAAGCACAAAACAAGGGGGAGGGAGAAATAAATAAATCTTTGGAAAAAAAAAAAACTCAGTTGAATCACCTAGAAAGATTCATTCTCAAAAAAAAAAAAAAAAAAGATGAAGAAGAAGAAAAAAGAAAGGAACAACAAAAATAGACAAAAATGTCATTTGGCAGATTCTGCTCCATTAAAACTCATTGGCACATCACTGATCACTTTCAGCAGCTCCTCAGTTTGGGCTGCCTTTGATAGACTATAATCTTCAGGGAGACACAGCTTTAGCTGTCCTCCAAAATGGAAAGAAACCATTTTCAGAAATGAGCCCCTGAAATGGTCACATAATCTGTGGCAGATGTGACCCATATGCTATAATATTATCAGACTGCTAGTCTTTTTCCTGTTTCTCTGCAGGAAAACCATGTGACAGAAAGGGATTTATCAGATGTATTATCACTAATGTTCTCTGGATGCATAAGTGTTGGTGGCAGTTTGATATCATTTATGAATTCCAAAAAGAGATTTGATTATGTTTGTAAACAGGTCTGTTCCTCTGGGCATGATACCCTTTGGTTGATTTAAATTCAAAGGCTTTACAATTACTTGATTAAATCAAGATTAGGGCTTTGATTCAACCAAGTCATTGGGATGCACAGGGTTGAGTCCCCGCCCCCTTGGTGGGCTATATAAATGGACACTCAATCGAGGAAACAGAAGCAGACATGCAAGAAAAGAGAGAGAGCTCCATAGACACGGCAGAAGAGAGAACTTGATCCTGGGGCCCCGGAGAGAGATTAGCCATTCACCTGATGGTTTGCGGCTGAAGAAACCAGAGCCCTGACTAGCTAAGAAGGCCTGGAAAGAAAGGAGCCCTCCAGCCTACAGCTGAGATCAGAAGAAGCTGGGTCCACAGAGCCTTAAGAGGAAGAGGAAGGCTGAACCCTCACAGAGATTGACAACCGTCTTGTTCCAACAGGTGGCAACACACGTTGGTGAGGAAATACCTCTTATGGTACCTTGAGATGGACTATGTAGGGCCTTGTAACTGTAAGCTTCTACCTTAAATAAATACCCTTTATAAAAGCCAGCAGATTTCTGGTACTTTGCATCAGCACCCCTTTTGGCTGACTAATACAGTGCCCCTGTGGACTGGCCCAGATGGCTTAAAAACAGCTGCTGGCTAACAGGACACAAGGAACAGATGAACAAGCATAGCACATCACAAGAAAGAGACAAAATCCTAAAGGAAGGTGCCTCCCCTCCCCATGATGCTTCTCAAAATGCCTTTAGCATGTGGAACCCCTGCTTCGCTGCCCAGTGATGGCACCAGCCTTTGGAGAAGTATTAGAACCTGAGACTCCTGTGAATTTGTCTGCCTTCCATTAAGAGCCATAGGGGGATTCTGGGTATAAGCCAGAAGACTTGCCCACACATTTCCCATTTCCTAGGACTAGCCAGATTACAGTTTTATGAGCCAAAGTGACCCAGCCCCAGCCCAACGAGAAAGTGACGTGAAGAGGTTTTGTTTAGTGGCTTATTTCCAGAATGGGTGTTGAATGTCATATATATATATATGTCATATATATGTATATTTTAAAGTTTCTCATTTCTCTAGTGCTTAGCAAACATTTAAATTATTAGGTCCTGAGACTCTCTATGGAGAAGAGGAAGCTAGAAAATTTAACCTCGTTTCCTGGATGAGAAACTGAGTCATGAAAATAGAAGGAGTTGATATCTATAATTATTGGAAGAGAGCCAACACTTGGTGGAGAGTTTTTTTAAAGGTGCAGACTGTGTCTTATGCATCTTTGGGTCCTTTGTGCTTTGAGGATTAAGCAATAGCATATGATTCAAACACAAATTACATGTTCAAGGAATGTCTGTTGACATTAAGCATGCTTGCCTACCACGTGTTGGGCACATATATCATCTCTTTTGATCCTCCAAACTCTATGAGGTAGGTGTCATTATCCCCATTTCACAGATAGGACCCAAACCCAGAGAGGTCCAGTACTTTGCTCAAGGTCACACTGCTGGTAGTGGGTAGACCACAGTCTGTAAACTCAAGTCTTCCTCTCTTACCAGTCCATGGTTTTTCTATGATGTCATGCTGCTTCCCTCTTAACTGTAAATTAGTGGTTTTGCCACTAGCCTGTTTAGGGTGAGCCTTGATTATGGCACTTAAACATTGTTTGCCCACCTGCCTTTGCAACCAGATCCTGAGCTAAATGAGGGCAGGGGCTTCCCTTAGGCCATAAGTTTAAGGGAAAGCACTGTACCCTGGGGCCATACGTGATGCCATCTTCTTTGTCCTTGTATCTGTACTGTCTGGCTCAAGGCTCTACACACTGTATGGAATAAGGAAAGTAAAAAATATTAACTAAGTCAAGAGGAAAACTAATTGTGAGTCTAAACTAACCTAATCAGAGACCAAGTACTTGATATGAACTGTGTCCAGGAACTTAACATATACTATTTAATGATGACTGTGATTCTCACATGAAAACTATTTCTTAGTGATTCATTCTTCCATTACAATGTATCGTTAAATACCCACAGCTGTAAGGAAACAGTATCTCTCTGGGGAACAGAACACCCCAAGGTTTTAGCACAAACGTGCTCCCTAAGAAGAAAGTCCAAGTGTAACCAGATCTGGTGGTGTGGTCCCTGCCCACCTCTCCAGCCCCATCTCCCCATTTCCTTGCCTCCTGCTTTGCCGTTCCAGATGTCCCAAATGGCCTGTAGTCTCCGCCCCCTGCCCCACAATGCCCATTATCCTCTTTCCCATCTCTTTACCTTTGCTGACCTTGTCCTCTTTGCCCCAGATTCCTTCTCCCCCCCACCCCCACCCCACTGCCCATCCCACCCCCCAACTCCTATTCCTATCTTATAACACAGTTTAGATGCTCCCACTTTTTTGGTTTTCTGGAGCTGCAGTAACAAAGTACCAAACACTGGGTGGCTTAAAACAACAGAAATTTGTTGTCTTGCAGTTCTGGAGGCTCGATGTCCAAAATCAGTGTGTTTGCAGGACCACATTCCCTCTGAGGCTCAGGAGAGGATCCCTCCCTTGCCTCTTCCAGCTTCTGGTGGCTACGGCTGTTCTTGGCTAGTGGCTGCATCACTCCAATCTCTGCCCCCATCATCACATGCCCTGCTTTCCTGCAAGTCTCCCCTGTGCCTAGTGTCTTCACGTGGCCTTCTTATAAGGACTTCAGCCATTGGATTTAGGGCCCACTCATCAAACCTAACTAATCACATCTTCAAAATCCCTATTTCCAAATAAAGTCACATTCTGAAGTTCCAGGTGGACATGCATTTTGAGGGGATGCTATTCAATCTTGGATTTTCCAGCTGGCAGATATACCTCTCTTTGGTGCTCATGTGCAGCTCTCAAACACCACACTTCCACCTTCCACTAGTCTGTGTATTTCTCAAGGACACAAATTGTGATTTATTCATCTTTACATCACCGGTGCCTAGACGGTGAGTTTGGGACAATGAAGCATAAGAAAGAGGGTAGAAGGTCCCCAATTGAGGGACAACTTAAGGAAAGATTATCAGAAGAAAGGATGTAATTATAACAAAGCCAACAGGTGGAAGAAGCAAGAGGGAACAGAATGGACTTCTCTAGTACTTGCTGCCCATATAACTGGAGAACAGAAAATAGTAGAAGCAATCTGATTCTTTAGGTATATAGACATTGCTAGGTTTTTAATTCCCGTATTTAAGTGATTCTTGTAGCATGTGCTGGACTTTAAAGCTTGTGTGACTGGGCCAACTTTGCATTCTGCACAGATTCTGAAGAAACGAATATTTATACTGAGATAGTTGGACAAATACACAACTCGGAGCTTTTTTTCTATGAGAGCTATCAAAGTGAAAGGAAAGTCGAATTCACGAATAATGGGATTTGCTGAATTTTCATTTCCCTAGCTGGCCCAGTGTTGTTCAAATGTGGGGCTAGTAGAAAAGTAATTATATGTCTGTTGGGTGGTTAAAAAGCAGTTGCATAAAATCATCACCAAGTATCATTTTCATAGGGCCCCAATTCGCTCTCACCAAGTAATTCTAGAGTTAGGAATCTTTCCAAAGAATTCCTGCAGAGCTATACCAGGACAAAAGCTGGCCCATTGTGAATATAAAATGGCCATTTTATTTAAACAGTTGTAGCTCTTTGGGTCTCTTCTGGCTGACTCTAATACTGCTCCTTGTCTATGTACTTTGGACACATTTTCACCTCTCTCTAAAAAGAGTTTACTGCTTAATTATCTTCCTCTTGCCACGTCCCCCTTCTAGTTGGCCCACTGCTGGGACAACGGAATAATTTTTGCCTGGCAATCTGTTGATGAATTTTATAGGAGCGTTATCTCTCCTGACCTCCAACAGATATCTCTAAATTTGGTTCATTGACTAAGCTGCTAAACCAGCCTATACCATCGTTTTTCCAGCTGTAAAACTCAGCTGATATTTCTTACTGCCTCCAGTTTCTCCACTGCAAAGGTTCTGCTGCATAGCCTTCCTGCCATGTCTTTGTCCAGAGTGAATAATGACTTTCAACTGCCAAGTTAAAAGGCTGACTTCAATTATTGTCCCACCTGTGTCACTTCTCTGGCAAACATGGGCTAATAAAAATGCATGTGACCTGGAAAATCTTTAGTAGATTTTTGCAGCGTATTTCTAGTTTATGACTGTGAACTTGAATTGACTATACGTTGGCCAAATAATATCATCAGACCTAGCAATCAGGATATGAGTTTGAACTTCAATCAATAATAGATTATAATTTAAGTTTTGATTAGAGGAAAAGATAGATTGATTTTTACAGCTAAGAAATAATTACTCAGTAAGTACTATGTGCTGGGCATGGTGAAACATGGATGGGATGTTGGTTGGTTGGATTTTTCCTTCAGTGGGGGAATGAGTTGACAAAACTGTACAAGTTATCTGCTTTGGGGCTATGGATAAAGCAGTTCCCATGGCTATGGGTATTGACAGGAGTGCTTATAGATGGCCAAAAGGTGGTGTCTGAGCAAGGCTCTGTCCTTTTTCTGCTTACCTTGACTTTGCCCTTTTTGACTACCAGCTCCCTGGGAGAGAATCGTGTCCACAGTAGGAACATCACGCCAGCTGCGTCAGTCTGGTTTTGCATCCTTCCCTGAAAGCCCCCTCGAGCAATCATTCAGTCTTTACTTCCCCTGCCCACCAAATTTCTTGAAAGAGAAACCTATGTTTGCTGCCTATATTTTCATCCCACTTTCTCCCCTTTCCAGTTCATCTTCAATATCACTCACTCACAGGTCCAATCCCATTACTTTATTATTTGAAGAGCTTTTCTGGCTCCTCTACATCCAGCATGTCAAATTCACATGGCTGGGTTTGACCTGAGATCATTTCTACCTCTTTAACAAGATATTTAATAATAACAACAATAGCTAACCTTTACTGAAAGCCTAATAATTGCCAGGCATGGTGGTGAATGCTTCTTCACATAACTCATTTTGTCCTCACAGCACCTTGAGATTGATACTCACAGCTAAAGCCCAGCCTACAGAGGAGAAAAGTGAGGTCCACAGAGGTTTGGTAACGCACCTCAAGTCAGCCCTCTCAGTGGGGAGCTGGAAATCAGACCCACAGCGACCTGACTCACTGCGTGCCCTCTGAAGCCTGAAGCTTCTCATGACTTATCTTAATGGGACGGCTTGGTGTAAAAGGACATGCTGTCATCCCTGAAAAGTCTCCATACGTTCTCTATAGCCCTCGGTATGGGCAGGGGCCTCCAGATTTGCTTCCCACAGGGAAAATCATGAGAGAGCACAACTTCCACCTGAAAGACTCAGTCTCATATTTCTGAAAACACCAATAACTACACTCACTAAAACCTATGATAAGAAAGAGCTCTGGCCTGTGTAGGTAGCATCATGTTGGCTAAGACCATCTCTGGACAGGTTAGAAGAAGTATATCTTTGAATTAATCTCAATAAATGCCAGACACTGGGGAGGCTGCCTCCACTCCTTACACACACCAATAACCTTGACCTCTTCCCCCTTGGGACCCCCATGCAGCCCATGCAGACTTCATCAGGACAAGTATTTCCTTTCCTAATCTCAACCTGTCTTGCTGTCTTTGTTCCCCAACATTCTGCAATGCCTGACCATTGTTAGAAGGGCTCAGCATCTCTGCCTCCTTCCTGAGACGTCTTCCCTAGCACCAACCCACGCGCCACTTCCCACTCCCAAGCAGCATTAACAAAGCCCTCCTCCATTCCCAAAGCACCGCGTTTGAACACCAGCAAAGCCCTCGGGTTATGGAGGTTTGTCTCTGTCACCTGCGGTCAGTCCCCTGGCTGTCTTTCCCACCTCACCTCTGTTACTGTCCCCTTGCTTTTCTGCTCCACACACCCTGGCCTCACATCCATTTCTCAACCAAGCACATTCCCACCTCGGAGCCTTTGTCCTTGCCGAGAACTCCCCCAGAGCCACATGGCTCGCTCCCTCACTTCCTTCAGGCTTCTTCCCAAGGGTCACCTCCTCAGACAGGCTGCCCCTGAACACTTCCTCTAAAAGAACAGCCCCCACCACCGTGCTCCAGCCCCCTGCCCATTGCTTGCCTATTATCTTCCTACTGTTGGTGTGGTTACATCACTGACAGTAAAATGTGAGCTCCTTCAGGACAGGGACCTGGTCTGTTCTCTCTTAGAACTGTGCCTGACCCGCACTTAGCACGTACCAAGTATCTGTTGAATGAATGAGTGCATGAATGCACAAATCCCCTCGAGGACTGAGAGCCCCAAGAGCCAGGATTGTGTCTTGCCCATCCCTGAGCCTCCGGCATCTGGGACGGTGGGTCTAGGAAGCAACAGGAGCTCTGTAACTAATTTATGAAGCAAATTAGAGATGTGTGCACAAAAGCAACTGGCATTTACTGGGTGTCTGCCCATGACAGGCACACCTGCCTGTCTTTTTTTTTCCCAATGCTTTGCTTCATCCTTGCAACCTTATGAAGTAGTTGCCATTGCCCCCCATGGAAGGGGAAGGAGACTTTGTGTTGGAGCTGATGCAACTTGCCCAAGATCACAACAGCGAAGGGCAGAGTTGGAATTCAAACCCAGTTCTCTCACCAATGCCTAGGTTCTTTCTTCCCTTCTGTTGCCTCTCCAGAGAGCCCAACTACATTTAAGCCAATGGACATTTGAGCCCTAAAATGTCCTGTAATTAATGAAGTAAATCAAAGAAAATTTAGAGAATTTTTTCCCAAAGTTAGTTATTTCACGTTCCCAGATTTTTAAATTTATTTTTCCCTGATGTCAGTGATATTTTCAGGTTCCCTTTCAAAAAGAAGTAGGAGTGAAAGTGATTATGATAGTATACATGACAATCATTGAAACCAATTGTAAATATAAAATGCTACATGAAGCACAGAGATTACGGGGCTAAAGGCATTGTTTTTATTGTTTTCTATTAGCCAAGTCTTTCTCAAAAAAATTAATTAACTTGCTCTTGCAGCTCTTTCAAATTAGCCTTATGCATTCATAAATGTATCTTGTAAAAACCCAGGCAGCAGCAGGGGTAACTCAAGTGGTTGAGCGCCTGCTTCCCATATGCGAGGTCCTGGATTTAATCCCCAGTACCTCCTTAAAAATAAAAAATAAAAAAAAATAGCAAAGGATTTGCAGATATACTCCATTCTCCAGGTCTCGATAAAAGACTTGCCCTTCTTAGAGGTGCATCTCTTGGGATGTGCTGTTGCAGAGCGTGCGGCAGGATGAGCAGCACCAGGACAGAGCTCGTGTTCCAGAGTTCATGGAAACTTGATTGGGCTCTAGGAGGCATTTTGCAAGAGGAGTTAAACTTGGACTGATTTTGTGAAATTACTGATTTTTAAATATTTTGAATATTTATAAATCTGAAGTTAGCCCCTTTGCCAGATTGCACCATTATCTTGGTGATTGTAGACCAAGAGTCAGTTAAGGATACATCAGGAGACAGCCACTGAGAGCACAGCTATTTAGAGCCAGATGTTTGTGTGACTTTGACTCATTAATCAGAGCCATCGTGTTCAGTCACGTAGGTTTTGCAGCGTGGTATCCCTGTCAATTAAAACTAAACAAAGTAAAACAAAACAAAAATTTGTTTATGATCTAACTTAGCTTGAAATACAATCTGTGGGCTACTGACTCCTAAATTCACATCTGTAGCCCAAACAGCTCCCATGGACTTCATACCCATATATCAGCTGCCACCCAATATCTCTATGCGATTGCCTAATCAGCATCTCAGATGTAACCTGTCCAAGACTGAGCACTGAAGTGGCCCTTCACCCCTGCCCCCCCTCAATTGATTCCTCCTATGTCTTCCTGTCTCTTTAATGGGAACCATGCTATTCCAATGGTTTGGTTAAAATTCTTGGAGTCATCTTGGCTCCTCCCTTCTCTTATACCATATGCCTGGTCTATCAGAAACCCTGTTGTTTTACTTTCAAAATATATCCAGAATCTGGTCCCTTCTCGCCACCTCCCCTGCTCCCACCCTGGTCCTAGCCACCATCATCTTTCAGGGGAGCTGTTGCCTCTTGACTGGACTTCCTGCTTCAGCTTCTGCTGCCCTCGTTTCCCTGCAGTAGCTGTGGCAGTTTGATATTGTTTATGAATTCCAAAAATAGATATTGCATTTTGTTTGTAAACTGGTCTGTCCCTCCTGGCATATTAGATTATATTAGATTCAGAGATTTCACTTTTACTTGATTAAATAATGATTAAGGCTTTGATTGGGCGACGTCAGTAGGACAGTCCATCCCCGCCCCCTTGGTGGGCGGGGACTCACACAGAAACCACACCACAGAGAAGGAAGTTTGGAGTTTTGAGCTGGAGCCTGGGGAAGTATGCACACAGAGGAGCAGAGCCACTGAGCCCGGAGAGAATCAAGCCCTGGGGAGAGAGACAGAGCCGGTCGCCTGATAGTCTACAGCTGGCCTTGTAGAGCGAGCAGGGCAGCTGAGCATGGAAAGGAACAAGCCCAGGGAAGAGAGGAACCCAGGAAGCCTGAACTCTTGGCAGACATCAGCAGCTATCTTGCTCCAACATGTGGCAACAGACTTTGTTGAGGGAAGTAACTTATGTTTTATGGCCTGGTAACTGTAAGTTTCTACCCCCAAATAAGTACCCTTTATAAAAGCCAACACATTTCTGGTATTTTGCATCAGCACCCCTTTTGGCTGACTAATACAGTAGTAGCCAAAGTGTTTTTTTTCTAAGGGAAGTCAGATTGTGTCATTCTACTGCTCAAAACTCTTCCATGGCTCCTCAGCTCTCTCATTAAATACATCAAATTCCTTAATTTGCAGCCTCTAGATATTAGTTTCCTAGGGCTCCTGTAACAAATTGCCACAACCTCAGTGGCTCAAAATCAATAGAAATGTGTTCTCTCAGAGTTCTGGAGGCCAGAAGCCTGAAATCAGGGTATTGGAAGGGACACTCTCTCTCTTACCAGGGAGAATCTGATTCTTCTTCGCTTCTTCCACCTTCTGGTGGCTGTTGGCATTCCTTGGCTTGTGGCCACATCTCTCTCTGCTCTATCTGCACCTCGCCATCCCCTCTGTGTATCTGTCCTATAAGAATATATGTGATTGTACTTTTGGGTCCACCTGGATAATCCAGGATATGTACCTCCTCTTAAAATCCTTACCTTAATCACATCTTTTGGCATATAAGGTAATATTCACTATTTTGCCATGTAAGGCAGTGTTCACAGGTTCCAGAGATTAAAACATGGACATACATTTTAAGATTCCACCATTCAACCCAATATAGAGCCCTGTATGACCTGCCTCTGTCACCTCTCTGACCTCATCTCCTGCTTCTATTCCCATGTTCTCTCCTCTCCAAACTCATTGTTTCCTTTCTGTGCCTTACATAGACCAAGCTCATTCCTGCCTCAGGGCCTTTGCACTTGCTGCTCCCTCTGCTGGAATGCTGGCTCCCTCACTGCCTTCAGGTTTTTACTAAAACCTCACCATCTCAGTGAGGCTTTCCATACCCCCAACATTTCACACATTCCTTCCCCGCTTTACTTTTTCTCCTTATCACTTATATTAAAGATTCTAACATCTTATCTAATATGTTATACATTTTACCTACTTATCTTGTTTATTGTCTGTCTTCCCCATTAGATGAGAGCTCCCTGAGAGCAGAAATTTTTGTCTGTGTAGTTCACCAATATGTCCCCTGAACCTAGAACAGTGCTGGCACCTAGTCTTTCAGTAAATATTTATTGAAAGAATAAAGGTATTGAGCCATTAGCTATTTGCTGGACATTGTGCTAAGGGTCTTATATACATTTCCTCATTTTAATCCTTACAACCATACAAGGTACAAATGATTATTCCTATTTTGCAGAGGAAACTGAGGCTTTAAGCTTTCATAAGTCAACCAAGATCACACAGCTAGAGAAAAATACAGCCAGGATTCAAACCCACATCGTCTGTCCCACAGCCTCTGTGTGAAAAGACTACAAATATTACTTCTCCATCAAAAAGGTGACCTTGGTCTTGAATCCTTGGTCCACAGCCCCTCTTTCTCTCACAACTTTAATCTTTCTGTCTTTAGTGGTTTGTTCCCTTCAGACCTCAAATACATATAAGTCTATCCAGTTAAAAGAAATCTCAAGTTCCCCATCCCCTTCAGCTTTGCATTCACTCTCTTTCACTTCTCTGCTAAGCATCAAAAGCCTGGTCTCTGAGCGCTCTTTATTCTTGTTTCAGTCGCTTAAAGTCATCCTTCCCTTCCCACCACTCACTGGCTTCCGCCAAAGTCTCAAAGCCCAGGCCTCTGGCTTCTTTTCAGTTTTTATCATTCCTCCACCTTACCACTTCACATCGCTCACCACACCTTTGGCTTTTGCTTTACACCATATGTTTCTCTCTGACAACTGTGATTGCTCTTTGGTTGGCAAATGGGGGAAGAGAGCAGACTGTGGGGAAAGGAGGGCAGTTGGCAATTTCTAGTTGTTGGAGTAAGCACAGAGATGTCTAATATTTAGGGTTGCCAGATAAAATACAGCCATACTTGGGGAACACTTATACTTAAAAAATTATTCATTGTTTATCTACAATTCAAATTTAACTGAGAGTCCTGTATTTTTATTTTCTAATCCAGAAGCATTAATTTTTGGTTGATGACCTTGCTGTGCTTTGATGTTGCCCACATCCCCTGCCTTATCCTTCACAATCAGTGGTCATTTGGGGAATAAGAGAACCAAGGGGCAAGGGTTTGAGGAAAGGAGAACACTCACAAGAGATTTTAAATTCAGAGAGAGAAGGTGATTACAAGAAAGATTAGATCTGCCAAATCCACAGAGACATAGAGAAGGATTTACTAGGTGCCTAAGCTATGTGTAAAAGAAGTTCAAGCCAATTGATTTCAACATTAAAGGAAACAGCAGTGCATATTGCCTGCAATTTAATTTAGCATTCCTCAGCACAGACATAAAATCTCCCCCTAGTGCCTCCCCATCAGAAACTGAGTTAACATTTGGAACATCCTAGTTAGGCATCCACATCCCAGAAACGGCAACCCCAAGAGCTTCAAATATTTCATTCATGTTTGTAAACTAGTATTAAGAATGTTATAAAAATATCTTCGCTGGTGAAATGAATGGTGTTCAAGGTATGGGGAGTGGATAGAGATGCCTTCAGGTACTTCTGCCCTTGCGTGAACGAGATATTAGATCTGGTAAGGACAGCAGCCTGACACCTTTGGAGGACCCTCCAGGCTTACGGCTCCTATTTGGCCCTGTGCACCCCTACTTCAAGGAAGAGTCATTCTATTAGCCTAGAAGAGAAACTGATCCTGCCATAGAACATGGAGGTACCTGCCTGGAGAATGCATTTCATACAAGGTATGGTTGGGGAGCTAGGACTTGACCAAACTTGCAAGAAAAAGTTGCCTGTAGGACTGTTTTATGCCTGCTAATAAATGTGTATGGCAGGGGAGTGGGTGTAGCTCAGTGGTTGAGCACCTGCTTCACATGTATGAGGTCCCAGGTTCATAACCAGTACCTCTTTAAAAAAAAAAAAAGCAAAAATGTGTGTGGTACAATTCCTCCAAGACTTGCTTTTTCCTTTGTGACATACCTCCTGATGGAGATGTGCTGTGGCAGAGGCCATTTGCTTCACAGTGTATCTCTAATCTGGGTATCTCTAACAGGGGCTCTGGTGGTCTGGAAGACTTGGGGATGTCCAGGGGGCTGACAATAGCGAAGAAGCGTAAGCAATCTGTTTCCGGTACCCTTCTCATCTCACTCACTTCTCACTCTCCAATGCCTCTACTCCCATGGCTTCAATTACCATTTCTGTGTGAATGGTCTTGGTCATCTCTGAATTACCAGATTCACATTCCCACCTATATGGCGGACATTCCCATGTGGAGCCATTAACTCATTACTTCATTCATTTATCAAATATTTATTGAGTAGCAAATGTTCTAACTACAAAAATGCACGAGAAGTCTTGCTGTCCTCATGGAGTTTCTGATCTGGTGGGGTATGTCATACAGGCACATAAACTCAATACGCCTGAGATAGAATCACCGTCTTCTATTTCCCAATCTATTCCTCTCTTTTGAATCAAAAGCATCACCATCCCACCACGTGCTAAAGTTTACAGTTCCAAGATCATACCTTTATGCACTCTCTCTCCTTCATGCCTACAATCCCCTCTTACCTTTCTGCCCTGGACCTGGCTCAGATCTTTGTTAGAATTTGCTAGACAAGAGGAAAGCAATACAATTGCAACTAAGGTTTTAGGGATTGAACTGAATTTTATTACAGCCCTTACAATTTCCATCTCCAGCCTTACAATGCTAATATTTTATTAAGTAATTATTCTTAAGATCCCCTTTAGTACAGCTTGTCGTCAACAAGGAGGTGTACTTTGGACTTTATCAACATCTGCCTTATATCTTTAAAATGTATCTCTTAACATTCTTATTTTGTTAAAAAAATATATATATACAAAGTTTCTAAGACTTCAAAAAGTCTGAAAACCCCATTGTTTAGAAGACCAAATCAAGCCAACTGACATGATCTGGTTTTTTAAGGCCAGATCTGAGGTAGCGAAAGAAACGTCCTTGCCGCTGAGAAAGATGCTGATGGTGCTTTTCAGAGAGGGACCCTAAGGATTCCAGTTTTAAACAATCTCTAATAACAAAACCCATTCAGCCAAAAGAGAAAGCTGATCTCCCGGCGTACGTGGTGCCAGCAATACCACGCTCCTGCCCTCGGCGACGCTGCTGACGCTCGGTGACGCACCTTCCACCCCGTCTGTGGAGGAGCCAATCAGTTCCCTTTGAATGAAATCTTTATTCAGATGTTTAAACACTCCAGGGGGAAGGGCGGGAGAGGACAGAGAAGTATTTCAGAAACAAATGGGGACCCAAACGCCAAGTTTCTGTTCTTGTTACTGTTGAGGGTTTGGCCCTGTGAAAACGGTCTCGATTCCATGTTTTTCTTTAAGCTGGTTTGTTTGGCAAAATCCAATGATAAATACAAAACTCTGAGGTCAGTCTCACCTTACTCAGAAAGCTTCAGCTGGGAAGCTCAGTTTTCTGCGGTCGGGAAACTTTGGAAGCCACTGATCTGTCGTTGACAACGGGAGGCTAAGATATGGGCCAGATAGTTTCTTCTTTACAAATGTAAGCACTAGGGCTTTCCCCCTCCTAAAAACCCTCCGTACAAGGGATCCTTTGTTGGTGGTTCCCTGTCAGTGGCTCGGTGGGGGAGGGGAAGGCAGGGTGGGAGTTTTCCGAGCGGATGAACACGGGGAATCCATAGATAGGCCAAACGCTCTTCTTTAGTGTTAAATAAGCAACACAACTGACGTTTACCTCTTGCCCTTGCTTCTCTTCCCTCAGCTTCCCATTGTAGGTCACATTTTTAATGGAAAAATGGGAGGGAGCAGTGGCCTAGGGATTCCTCGGGCCAGCCGGTCAATCGAGAGCAGCTGCGAGTGACTTCTTGGGACCCAGATCCTTTTGCTGGTGTTGCCTCCAGGTCACGTTTACCTGAGGCTCCTTTTCTCCAGCTCAGTAAAATAAGCCCTTTTCCCCCTCCCCGCTGCTGACAGCAACCCTCACTTAAAAACAAAGGAGTCTAAATGTGAAGAAGAATCTGTTTCAGTGCTGGTCTGAAGGCCACGGTGAATGTTAATTCTTCCTTGCATCCTGTGAAATCGTAAGAGGACACATGTGTAAGTGCCAGTCGCAGTTCCATGTGCTCACACACCTAACTACAATCTTATGAAATGCGTATTGTTATAATCATCATTCCAGTTCTTATAGATGAGGGGACAGAGGCACAGAGAGGCTAAGCAACTGGTCTAAGGCCACACAGCTAGTAAACAGTAGAGCTGGGATTTGAATCAAGGCAATCTGACTTCAGAGCCCATGCTCTTACCACCTCCACAAAGACTTTGCCTATTCCCCCAGGAAAGGTACGTGACCAATGGCCAAGCAGGCTGGGCAACACTTCTCCCCCCCACCCAATCCCATGGGTGAAGGGCACCAAGTGAGGGCTGCCTAGAGAAACAGAGAGGACCACCCAGCGGGGAATGGCAGCATTGCCTCCTTGGGCCAGGTCTTGCCCGGAACAGTTTTCCTGCTGAGCCAGACACAGGCCCCCCACCTGCCAACTGCAAACCACCCAATCAGAAAGGGCCAAGAGGTGCCCTAACATTGCGTTGTCATAGGTGGTTGCTAACCCTGACAAGAGAGAAGGCATCTATGTGTGGGGATGGGATTGAGGCGCCAATGCCGGACAAAATGTGTCTAACAGTTTAAGGACCCACCAAAGACACTTAGCTTGGATTCAGTTTGTGGATTAGAAAATAAACAGCCTTATGATCATAACAGAACTAAAAGCTCCATTAGATGCCATACAGTAAGGCTTCAATGGCATCATAAAAATGTTATATATATATACATACAGAGAGGGAAAGGGAAATTGTGCAGGCCTGAAAAGAGCCCAGTTAGTGCTCATCCCCACTACTGAGCACCTCTGCCCAACCCTCGTGCCACCAGAAAGTTTAAAGAATTCTCCCCTTGTTTCTTTTATTTTCCTTTTTGAAGCCCTCATCACACTCGCAATGGCTTATTTAATGTCACTGTGTCACAAGGGTAGATACCTTATCTGTGGTGTTCACAACTGAACCTCTGATGTCCCAATGACTGGAACTTGGAAGTATTCAGCTCATATTGTTGAACTGAGTTTCTCAGCCTCTCCCAGTCCTTAATCCGGGTTTGTGTACATCTTCTTCCTGAAATGTCCAGTATGTCCAGACCCCATGCTGGGTCTCTCAGTTCTGACTGGACTAATTTACCTATGTCAGCTCACAGCAGAGAGGGCTACAATCCGTGCTTACTGTGGGTATTTTCATAATCGAAAGGAAGTGAAGTTTGCAGAGTAAAGACATTTTTGGATTGGGAGGAATTTAAAGATTGAACAAACTATCGGAGAGAAACCTAAAAGATGCTATATCTTTATTTTTGTTTAACTCAGGCACAACCTCTAAATTTAAAATACACATACATTTGCTTGTTAAATGAAAGAATCGCCTTTCATTTAAACAACTGCGTTTGGCAATCCCTCCACCTTCAACCCCCTTTCTTAAATCTCTAAACCAAAGTCCATAGACCCTTTTCTCCTAGGAACAATTTAGCTATGGAATTGAAGTTATAAATTCGGTCAAGCCCCAAAACCAAGTTCCAAGTTGAAGTGTTAAGGTCTAATGTTGCTATTTTGCTTTTTAAGCCAACCAAGTCATAATTTGAAACAGTTGTTCATTGGCAAAACAGTTTTCTTACTTTTCCCTGATCTTTAGATAACAATCTCAACATTTAAAAGGTTAAAATATGGGTTATTGAGTTAAGCAGTGCATTTAGGACTCAATCTTCAAGCTAATTTGCTAACAAAATCTTGCATCAAAATTTCAATGAAGATTAGGAAGAAATGCAATTTGTGGAGAAAAAAGGAAAATGAACAATTGCTCAAAAAAAGGCTGCTCTTTCTTTGGCCCTCCCCTTTGTTATCCACCTTGTGTTGTAAATACTTGAGTAAAGTTAAGACGTAATAGGGTACACTCTCTAATCCCAGAGAGAAGCTCCAGCAAATGGTACAGCATACTCTTTGCCTTCTCAATTTCCAGGAAGAAGTTCCTCCCTGATAAAAGACATCTCGTGTAGCTTTTATACCAAGTTTTGCTCACCAAGTTAAGTAACCAAGTCTTGCAATTTTCTATGTAAGGACATTAAGACTTGGCCCTTTCTCTAGCTGAAACTTAGGACTTACTCCTCGTATTGTCAACAAGTTGCTCCCAGATCTTTGAAGGAGGGACTTCAGAAGTAGCTTTTTGATAGATGGGTATCTAGCATCTTTTAAATAGTGGCAAAGCAGCAAGGGCTTGCTATGCCGGGAAATTCATTTGGGAATGTATTGCCAGCAAGTATAATCAGAAAATTTTATAGACAAAAACATCTACACCACACATATTAAAAGATGAGAAATTTCTAAGATATAAGTTCAAAGAGTGTTTTCCGGCAAGATGCATGTTATTAAGAAATAAAAGGGAGGTGAAGAAATGAAGAGAAGGAGGACTGAAGACTCATCAAATATTGTATTTAAGAAGAAATGAAGAGATATAGGGCACTAGGGTTGAGGGAGATTTGGAGTTTGTTTTTTCATATGGGAAAAACATACATTGTATGTGTTCTATATTGGTTATTCTTAACCAGTGGTGCTTAGATCATCCTGATGATTTCTTTTTGACGTACTGAATCAGAATTGCTAGGGCTGGGACCTGGGTAGGTGTATTGTAAAAAAAGCACCCAGATGTAATGTACACCCTTGGTTAAGAAAAAAATTGCACTGCATATATATATATATTTTTTTTTTTTTCTCTACTGTGTTTTTTAAACAAATTGATTTTATTGATAGATATTAATAAAGCATACAATTCATCCAAAGTATGCAATCAGTGGTATTGGGTATAATCACTAATCATCATTAGAGCATTTTCATTATTTCAATAATAATAATAAAGAAAAAACAAACTAACAAGAAAATTCTTCACCCCTTGATTTCTCTATGCTTCCCTTGCTGTACATAGCTGCTATTTCTGGCTATTCTTACATAATTATGTATTAATTTATTAAGCAGTTTTATTGAGATATATTCATACATCATACGACTTTTTAAATCTTGATTTTCTCCTAGTATCACAACTTAATCTTCTGATTATAAAAAATGATTCATTG